>JAJOZX010006503.1:182500-207500 GCA_023014485.1 Bathynomus jamesi | reverse complement strand
ATATACATTCAACTGCAAAGAACACGCTTGTATATCTCCTATACAAGCGTCGTTCTTTACGTATTTATACTGCGTGTTCTTTGCAGTTGAATGTATATAATGTTACGGCAAGCGGGAGGTGCCCCCTTGGGGCATTGGTTTCTGCGAGTATGTAGAGGAATTACGGCATTTGGAAGAGTGGAGTCCATGGTGTAGTGGTTATCGCGTCTGACCGGCAATCGGAAGATCCCGGGTTCGATTCCCAGGTGGTACTTCATTTTTTCATTTGTTGTTTTCTCTTTCTCGTCTTGCGCGGAATATCTCCTATACAAGCGTCGTTCTTTACGTTATTTATACTGCGTGTTCTTTGCAGTTGAATGTATATAATGTTACGGCAAGCGGGAGGTGCCCCCTTGGGGCATTGGTTTCTGCGAGTATGTAGAGGAATTACGGCATTTGGAAGAGTGGAGTCCATGGTGTAGTGGTTATCGCGTCTGACCGGCAATCGGAAGATCCCGGGTTCGATTCCCAGGTGGTACTTCATTTTTTCATTTGTTGTTTTCTCTTTCTCGTCTTGCGCGGAATATCTCCTATACAAGCGTCGTTCTTTACGTTATTTATACTGCGTGTTCTTTGCAGTTGAATGTATATAATGTTACGGCAAGCGGGAGGTGCCCCTTGGGGCATTGGTTTCTGCGAGTATGTAGAGGAATTACGGCATTTGGAAGAGTGGAGTCCATGGTGTAGTGGTTATCGCGTCTGACCGGCAATCGGAAGATCCCGGGTTCGATTCCCAGGTGGTACTTCATTTTTCATTTGTTGTTTTCTCTTTCTCGTCTTGCGCGGAATATCTCCTATACAAGCGTCGTTCTTTACGTTATATATATATATATATATATACCAATAAAAACATTACATAATCAATGTTTAAGACATTCATAATTGCAGCTTAAGTGGAAGTAAGATGTATCACACACACACACACACACACACAAAATGCTGTGCGCATCTCCGCATAAGCGATGTACCGACATTTTTAATCCATCTATCTAAAAAACTAATTAACCTAAGCTTAGTGCCATCGAACCGTTTCGGACGCAACTGAGGGCTCGAAAGGTGTTTTCTGTTAAGTCATTAAATAGTGAGGTACTCGTTAATCTAGCCCAGCCTAACCTAGCCCAGCCTAACCTAACCTAACCTAACCTAATCAGAACGAACATATCTTTTTTCCCGACGATAAAAATGTTTCTAGAATTTTTTACATAAATTTTTTAACGTTCCTTTACAAGAAGAAATTATCCCATTACATCTGTGAATTATCACACACTCGACCTCATTTATGCCCAGTTATCTACGTTTTCTCTCTCTCTCTCTCTCTCTCTCTCTCTTCTCTCTATATATATATATATATATATATATATATACGACCCAGACCCAATGTCTACTACCCTATTATCCAGTCTACTACTCAGACCCAATGTCGCTTAACTTCGCTGATCTCCGGGAAGCGTTGTTACGACATTGGCCACGACGTAGCCCTGGACCCTTCGAGGATGTCTGTTTAAGAAAGAAGGTTAATACATGTAAGAAAATGTAAAGACAGGTGAAAATTTTGAAGCAAAGCAAAGCAAAGAAGGGAAATTGAAACAAAGGAAGGAAATTTAAAGATAAGGAAAAAATATTTAAAGCGAAGACGAGAGAATCCGAGTGAAAATTCCACACTACTTCTATGCGCTAACAAATGCTTCTAACTGTGAGTTTAAGGCAAGATCTAGTCTCGTTTTAAAGGGCTTGACCGAACCATTTTGAATTACGCTGGTTGGCAATCCATTCCACAAATTAATTATACGATTGAAAGAAAAATTTTTAGCTTCATTAGAATTAAAATGTTTACCAACTAATTTGAGACCATTATCGCGAGTCCTATCTGCATTTGTGAAGTGGAAATATTTGTCTATGTCCTTTTGTAAATATAGGCACCAGGACTAAACGCAGTATTCCAGGTGGGGGCGTACTAAGGAATTACATAATGTTAGCTCTGTTTTCTCCGACTTAAATTCAAATGATCTTCCAATAAATCCTAAGATTTTATTTGCTTTTCTAACCGCGTCGATACATTTTTTACTCGGTTTAAGAGTGTCGCCACTAAATCTTTCTCTTCTGTAACACTCGTTAGTGTCTTGTCGCGCACAGAATACTTTTCTTTAACAGTTTGTTCGGATATGCAACGTTTTACATTTATCTACTGTATATTGATATTCATTTGTCAAATTTCTGCCCATTCGAGTAACTTATTAATATCTTTTTGAATCTGCAAACGCTCTGCCGCTGATTTTATTCGTCCCCCTAGTTTGGTACCATCCGCAAATTTTGAAATTATACTGTTAATTCCTATGTCGATGTCAGTTATATAAATAATAAAAAGAACTGGTCGAAGAACTGGTCGAAGAACTGATCGCTAGTTACGCTTCTTCAGTTAGATGCTTTGCCATTAATAACCACTCTTTGTTTACGTCCGCTAAGCCAATTTTCAATCCATTTGAGGACATTACCATCAATTCCGTTCAGCTAATAATTTCCTATGCGTCATTTTATCAAACGCTTTTGAAAATCGAAAGCTATAACATCCATTGTTTTACTCTCGTCATGTATATTTAGAATATCATTAAAAAAATTTGAGCAAATTAGTAAAACACGAACGATTACGTCGAAAGCCGTGCTGGAAATATTTGATTTATTTACTTAAATTATTAATTTCTAAGTGATTAACGATTTTATTCCGAACGATTGTCTCCATAAGCTTACCAACTACTGAAGTCAGACTAATGGGACGATAATTTTTGGGAAGCGATTTGCCCCTTTTTTAAATATTGGCGCAATGTTTGCAAGTTACCAATCGAACGGAACTTCTCCAGACTGTAAAAATTTATTAAGTACAGCATATATGCAGGCCCACCGAGAGGGTGGGGATACCGTGGAAAAATCCCCTGGGCCCTGACCTCTAGAAGGACAGGAAAGAGGGTGGATAAAATCTAAAAATATTAATAAAGCAATTGATTAAATAACAGAGAGGAAATATGATTAATGAACCTACATTTTATAGAGATTATCATAGTCAAACTGAAACAGATAAAATATTATCTGCGGTCCACCAATGCCCAATACCGACTGACAGATCTGGGAACCATTGTAATTGAAAGCCAGTTAGCCCGTACTTTAAATTTCATCAGAATCATTTACCACTTTGCTAGAGAGAAAGCAAAGAAAGTACACTTCTAATTATGAAAATCTTGCGGTAAACAATTGTCTTGCCTGCATGGACTGGTACTGCATTTGTAAATTGTATGGTGATAGAATTAATATAATTTATTCGAAAAATAAATGGTCATTTTCCTCTGAGTTGTTTATTCATACTGTATGTTTTGAATAGTGACCTGGACATATAATCAATTTGCTCGTTATGTACACAAAAAACATTCATAATAAAATACTGAGTAAACATGGGGGCCCATATACCAATCCTTCCCCGGGGCCCGGGGCAGCTCTCTGCGGCCCTGTATGTAGTATGTAAGAGGAGAGACTATTGCGCAGTTCATTTCCTGAAGTACCCTTGGGTAGAGTTTATCTCGACCTGGAGTTTTATTACGATTAATTTTACCTATGGCCGAGGTTATTTCACTTTCATTAATGGTAAAATTGCGAAGCTTTAAATGATCATCACTGAGGATGATTACAGGAACAGGAATGTTCATATTTTCATTAATAAACAAGGAAGAGAAGAAATTACTTAAAACTTCCGTCATTTGGAAGGCATTGCAAATTTGTTCGTTGTTTTTAGCCTTTTAAATTTTATTATACACATATGAAAATACTTTTTTACCGCAGCATTTGTGCCCATTTCGATACTATAGGTCTGTTACTCAAGCGAGTACCATTGTCCTCATGGCAGGGGTACTGAAATAAAAACCACGGGAAGTACTGCCTAATCCATCCTTTGGGGTATACTCGGACACAAAGTTCACTAAACGTGTGTTCATTATAAAAACATTTACGCATATTTTGCTTAAAGTGATATATAAACATATAACGTGCTTTACATAACAGCCAACAACAGATCACTGTGGACTTACTATATTGGTAATGTAAGTAGTGCAGCGCAGAGTGAGTGAGTGAGTGAGTGAGTGAGTGAGTGAGTGAGTGAGTGTGTGTGTGTGTGTGTGTGTGTGTGCGCACGCGTGTGTGTGTGTGTAAATAATATACGTTATACACGTATAAGAACTGGAAAAATTTTCTGAGAAAAATAAAAAGAAGTCAAGAAAATAAATCCATTTATTTCCCTCGCGTCTTTTTGTCTTTTATTTTGGAACAAAATTCTCGTATTCTTCATTTTGCGATTTGTCTACGAATGTCAAGGAAAATTTTCGCTTCGTTTAAGCTTTTTGCAACTCATTGTTCCGCTACAAACCGAGTTTTCCTTTTCTTTATTTTCATACTTCAAGTTTGATTACGGACTTTATCATTGGTACTTTATTGCCTCGAGTTTTAAATGTCTTGGATTCTCTTTTTTTTTTTTTTTTCAAAGTTATTCAGAAGAAAAGAGAATGCATATAGACGTATGATAATGACTCTAATTTGAATTTTTTACTTTTTATCGCCTTATTTTTCATTCTTTTATGTTGAATTGCATATTTCATTTATGTATAAGTTACAGTTTATACATTTTTCATCTGTTTCTCTCGCCTTCCTTTCTCGTATATATAAATATTTGCGATGGAATAAGTTTTTTTTTTTTAGTCTTGTACGTCGCGTGAATGTTATAACAAACTTTTATAAATAAAAGATATGTATTTCTGGTATAAGACAAACATTGTAATGTTGAATAAATGTTTAAAATCAGTCTCATTTGTACGAGGGGTTTGTAACATAAGCTGAACGAATGGATTATTTCATAGGAATATCTTGTATTTATATTTTCACAATAATAGAAAGAGACGCACTTTTATGAACATGCGCATCAGAATACTCGTTTTCTGTGGCATTGGTTAGAACACAGTTCATGCGAATATGCCGATATGATCTACGGAAGCTAAGGCTAACAAAGGCCCTAAGATCCACTCTAAGGTTAACCCGAGAGAAAGAAGAGAGTAGGGGGTTAAAAGAAGAGAATAAGGGGTTAAGTAAGTAGCAAAACCTATCATTCGTGGGTTAACATTCATTCAGAAAAAGAGAAAGACTCACCATCATCATTCGCCGGCCACTGCCGACAAGTCGGAAAAATAGTCGAAGAGAATAGGAAAGGGGTGAAAGATGAAAAGGAGTAAAATAAGAACGTTTACAAACCATGCAAATACAGTCTTAACTCAAACACTGTCATACCATGCAAACTAAATACATGCAAGTAAAGAGATATAAGAAAAGAGAAAAAAAAAGTATGAAGAGTATAACAAAAAGTGAGTTAGTTTACGCTACGAGCTACATTAAGTTCGTGTTAGTCTAATTTTTTTTTTTAAATATAGTTTTGTTGCTGGCATATCACACGCTGGCATGTCACAAGCTGGCATTAATCGTCAACAGACTCAAACCTCGACCATTACCCCCAGAGCTCCTGTTGCTAATTGGTTTATTATTTTAAACGACGTTAATATTTTTACAATGCCTATCTAAACGGTTTTTAAACATATTAACGCTGGTAAAGTTCACGACGGAAGCGGGAAGATTATTTCATTTATCAATTACTTTAAACGTAAAAAAGTTTTTAGCGATGTTATCATAGTAATGAAACGTCTTCCACGTAATTTAAATCCGTTATTACGAGTATTGCTATTATCGAAAATTAACAATTTATCAAAATTTACGTTATCGATTTTATTAACGATTTTGAAAACTTCAATAAGCTCCCAGCTTAATCTCCTAGTTTCGAGTGAATGCAAGTCTAACTCTTTAATCCTATCTTCGTAAGACTTGTTGCGTAGTGACGGAATTAGTTTCGTGGCGCGTCGCTGAACTCTTTCCAACCTATCAATATCCTCACGCAAATACGGGCACCAAAACTGAACGGCATATTCTAAGTGAGACCTGATTAGGGACTCGTAAAGGGGCAATATAATATTCTTCGATTTAAATTCGAAATTACGCGCTATGAAGCCTGACATCCTATTAGCTTTTGCGCAAGACTCCAGGCACTGGTTCCTAACTTTTAAATCCTTAGATACGCGTACGCCTAAATCTACAGTAATTCCTCGTCAACGCTCGCCAACTGTCCACCATCCATCGTGTACGTGTAACTATTGTTACGAGAACCTATATGCAAAACTTTACATTTGTCTACGTTAAATTGCATCTGCCACTTATCTGCCCATTCCATAATTCTATTTACATCGTCTTGGAGCCTATTTCTATCTTCCACGTTAAGAACTTTATCGCTATTTTAGTATCGTTCGCGAATTTTGACACGTTACTGGTCAAGCCTACATCTATGTCGTTAATGTAGATTACGAATAGCAATGGACCTGACACTGAACCCTGAGGGACACCGCTATCTACATCCAACCATCCCGATTCCCTACCATTAACAACGACCCTCTGTTTCCTGGCACGAAGCCATTCCTCTAACCAGTTAGCTACCTGACCGCGTTTATCGTGCGCTTTAATTTTCGCAATTAATCTTCTATGCGGAACTGTATCGAACGCTTTTTTAAAGTCTAAATAAATACGTCAGCCGCTCTATGCCTATCGTATTCGTGCACTATTTCGTTATAAAACTCTAACAAATTAGTTAAACAAGATCTATGGCGTCGAAACCCATGCTGACTACTATTAATCAAATCGCGACTTTCTAAGTGATCGACGATACGATCCCTAACTACGGATTCTTAAAGTCTACCGGCAATTGACGTTAAGCTAATAGATCTATAATTGCTAGCTACTGTGCGGGATAAAATTGAGTCCAAATGGAATAGGAAAAAATATACTGTATATATTTATATAATTTTTCATGATGGTGATGATGATGACGACGAAGATGATTTTCGGGTCGTTTACCTTCTTTCGTAATGGCAAAGCTCATGTGATGGAGGGGACCTACACCTTTACGGGGGATCCGGACCATCTAAGGGTGGCTATATCATTTGAAGCGAGAGGACGGTCACCCATCCAACAACTGAACAAACCCAACGGTACTTAACCTCGCTGATCTAATGGGAAGTGGTGTTGTAACGTCACCGTCACCGTCACTAACGTGGCCACGACATAACCCGCATTCATCTATGAACTAGCATGTGTACGAGATTATGTCGTCTTACCTAAATTAGCAATCGTTAATTAGCAACGACAAATTATAGAAAAAAAAATTATATAAATATATACAATATATTTTTTTCCTATTCCATTTGGACTCAATTTTATTTGTAAATTATTGAAACTCTCATGACCGTAAACAGGATCCATTGTTAAGTAACGAAAACTAATCAAATTTTCCACAATTTTCTATCTTGAAATAACTTCTTGTCTCCGTCAGGAGAAGTAAAGACATACAACTTGAAGTTAATTACACGAAATGAAGTTTTCCTTCTGCGCTTCACCTCATCACGTTAACTTTAGCTTATTATTATTATTACTAGTACAGTTCCCGCCGCTTCGCTGACGGTTAGACAGGCTAAACTACAAAAAAAGAACCCAGCCGTGAAAATTTTGAGCTTCACATTGTGTCAACATTTCTGAATCTGGTATCTCCCAAAACCTCCTCACCCCCATTCATACAACTTGGGGGCTAACCCCTCCCCCATTACCCCCACCCCTCCCCATTACCCCACCCATCCCCCATTACCCCCACCCCCACCCTTCCCCCATTGCTAAACTACAGAAAAAAACACAGTCATGAAAATCTTGAGCTTCACATTTCCGCCCGTAATACAATTTCTGAATTTTTCTCTCACAATTTTTTCTCACAATTTCTGAAAGTGTGACGGACAGACTGACAGACGGACGGACAGCTCTCTTGTACAGTTCCCGCCGCTTCGCTGACGGTTAGACAGGCTAAACTACAAAAAAAGAACCCAGCCGTGAAAATTTTGAGCTTCACATTGTGTCAACATTTCTGAATCTGGTATCTCCCAAAACCTCCTCACCCCCATTCATACAACTTGGGGGCTAACCCCCTCCCCCATTACCCCCACCCCTCCCCATTACCCACCCAACCCCGATTACCCCCCCCCACCCCTTCCCCCATTGATAAACTACAGAAAAGAACACAGTCATGAAAATCTTGAGCTTCACATTGCCGCCCGTAATACAATTTCTGATTTTTTTTCTCACAATTTCTGAAAGTTGACGGACAGACGGACAGACAGACAGACGGACAGCTCTCTTATTATAATATAGAAGATTATTAATACATATTTAAAAATTCGATCTTTACGTATAGATAAAAGTGGCAATAAATCGCGATAATTTCATGTCTGGAATTGGCGTATTTAATACCCATAATCAATATTTGGTATTCCACTCCTCCGCCCGATTTCCCTCCGGCGAGATTAATTGAATTAAACTGATAACTTTTAACTATTTAACAGGCGTGATCCGTTTTTAGTCCAGTCTTCATTCGTATTCGAGAACCACCTCGCTGTGATGTGGCATTTTAGCCGTTTCTAATGAGATTCCAAGAAGCAAATGAAAAGAAATAACTGAAATTCCCATTAACCGTTTGGGAATACGCCAAATTCCCATAAATTCCCAATTTCAGGAAAGATATGTGACTCTAAAATTACCTTGGATTTAATGGGAGTTTTGGGGATTAGAATATAAAGTTACCACTCGATATATAGACAGAAATTGTTTTTGAGTTTCATTGTTGTGAGTGGATATTGTCCGACTTGAGATTTGTTTGTCGAAGTTCTTTGTCTCCTGAGAATTTGTACTCGTATAGGCAAAAAGGAACCAATAAATTTATACTTATACAAAATTTATATGAACGATGAAAATAGGCAGAATTTAGAGCGAAGGAACAAACTTCATGTATATATTATAATAATGATGATGATATATATACACACACACACACACTGCATATATATATATATATATATATATAGAGAGAGAGAGAGAGAGAGAGAGAGTTACAAGGAGTTACAAGGACAAGAGGAAGCCTCAAAGACCTTCCGGTCCACTCTGGGAGGTTCCTGTTATTAAACTAGTTTATTTTTCTTTCAACTATCCTAGCAGTAGTAGAAAACTGGATAGAAGAGAGAGAGAGAGAGAGAGAGAGAGGAGACGAGAAGAGAGAGAGAGAGAGAGAGAGAGAGAATTTTAATACAATTATAAATAATGACTATTCTTTTTTAGATTGGTGTCTGACGATGACTGCAATAACGACTCTATGAGTGAGCAATAATTTAACTCTGTAAACTAAAATTTCAAATACGCTGTATGGTTTTTATCTGGTTGGCCATAAGTCTGTCAAAGTAAGTTGTGTTGTCTATACATTCAAGGCGAAAACAGTGTTTAATGAAATAAATCGTCGTGGGTAATTTACAAGCCAATATATATTACAAAATCAAAATCTTCCTTCCTGTTGTTATGGGGCAAGTGTGTCATCGATTTGCCGACCAGACTGCCATTGCTAACGGCATAGATACTCCGCAGTAGCTATGTTATAATACATCCAAAAGGCACTATGAACGGATAGATGGCCAAATTTATTTGAAAGTTTCTCCTCGAAAGAGAACCTTCCTATTACTCTTTTACGCGCCAACCGTGTCGAAACCCAAGACCCAAAAATCTTTCCGGTATGGTAAATAGTGCGAGGACATACGACCTTTTCGCGCACCATCTGTTGGTGAAGCATTCAAGTTCTTCTAGGAATGTGTTTACAGTTCTAGTGAACGTAAATGAAAATTATGAAGAGAAAATTTTGCAATAAAAATGTATATTTAAACCTTTATTCTAAATAAATATACATTAATTATAACCACTCTCGACATAAAACAGTATTTAAATAATTTGGCCGATATCCAAAATACGTTGCTTTCGAGAGAGAGAGAGAGAGAGAGAGAGAGAGAGAGAGAGAGAGAGAGAGAGAGAGAGAGAGAGAAATATATATTGTATATACACACACGCGCACACAGTGTATATACTGTAAACTCACAAGGAAAAATAAAAAAATTATTCCAAGTCTTTCGTGTATTCAGCAATACACCTCGTCAGGGAATGAAGGGAAAAAGCAAGATGACCAAAATATATACCTACGTACATTAAAACAAAAAAGGCCTTGCCTTTTCCCTTCATTCCCTGACGAGGTGTATTGCTGAATACACAAAAGACCTTGAATCACTTTTCCTTTTAGTTTGTATCCATTCATTCATTTAATGTGCTTAAGTGTGAAATTCATCCCATATATATATATACATATATATATATATACATATATATACACATATATATATATACATACATACTGTATATATACATACATATATATATACATACATATATATACATACATATATATACATACATATATATACATACATATATATACACATACATATACATACATATATATATATATACATATATATATATATAATATATATATATTATATATATATATATATATATAATAATCCTATGAAAGCAATGTATTGTGTGCGTGCAATCTATTGTAGTATTCGTTAACTTTAATGTAACGAAGTTTGTTGTTCTGAATGTAGCTTAATTTGAAAGGTCAAATGACGAAAATTCAAGTAATCGCTTATTTAATTGAAACACTTGCCTAGCAGTTATCCTGAATCCTCGAAAGTGTGGCCCGAATTTAAAAGGCAGATACGCAACAATTTCATATACAGTATATTTTGGTAAGTAGAGAGGGAAAAGGCAATAAAGTTGGAAACTAGGAGTCAGGGAGACAGACTCGAACCCGCATCACGTGGTTTTAAAGTCAGCGCTCCTACCAATCTCACCACGCAGAACCGTCCTTCTCCTAAAAGATAAAAGTTCGTTCAAACGGATGTTGTGATTTAAACGCATAAAAAAACCCTTAGTTTGCTTCCACTCAAAATGTTCATTCCGACGAAAGTCAAGCTTTTCGTCCACACCTTAAACCTACACTGAACGTGCAATCCGAACCTCAACCCACCAAAAGTTTGAAATTACAAAGTCCTCACCCGGACCCGATGTCACGATCTCCCAATCAGCAGCCCAGCATCTTAAAGAATGAGCTATCCGGGCATGTAATATATAGTATATTTGGTATTTTGGGTTACATTTACAAGTCTTCATTATTATGTAGTGAACGCTTTATTATTTACTTTCTTTATTTATTTATTTATGCTTCTTGCTACTTTACTATATCTCTATTGCTCTTTATTTCATTTAACTGTACACTCTCGTTACTCATTTTCGCCGTGCAGTATAATAGTTTCCGGTAGCCACGCCGAGTTCTGACTCTAAAAGACCGTTACAAAACGAAGGGGGGGGAAGGTGTATTAATACTCTTATTAACACTTATTACGTTTTATTAATTTCGAAAGTGGTTTAGTTAATTAGGGGATATGCGAGTATGAATATTACTAAATATATTTAGGTCGGAGAGGGCACAAACAATTTATTTAAGATCACATGCCTAAATCTACGCGTATCGCGTCTGCCTCAAGACTGAAAAACCGTTATAGGGTAGTCCACTCAAAGCCTATTCAGTATTACCAACCCTACCCATTTTAAACAATTAGTTTCATATTATTAGTAAATGATTTACATTAAACATTATCTTATTTAATTAAACAAATTTAATATTCTTAACTAAGCATTACTACACTCGCATCACCCCCTTGAAAATAAGTTTTTCCATTAGGAAAACTTATTAATATCGTTTAACAATGTCAATAAATTTATTCAACAAACTTATATATTTTGCAATTTTTTTTTTTTTTTTTTTTTTTTTTTTTTCACTTATTCAAAGTTTAGAAATAGACAAGAAATAATAGAATGACAATTCCCATACATATATTGTATCATATTATAAAACCGAAAACTTTATAATTTTCACATTTGCATAAAATAACATTTCACTCTAATAATTAAATTACAACCTGTAACTAATCTATACATGCCAAAAAAATAACAGAAAATTTTCTTACAGTGGCTACACAAATCTCAAGTTCACAATCTATTCCCGCGATTTCTCATCAACGATCGCTTTACATTCGAAACAATTATTTGTATAGTTATACAGTTACTATCAGGGCAACATAGAAAAAAATAAGAAAAAGTTTACATAAAATACTGACCAAGAGCGCACATACTATTTCACGAAAACAACAAATGGGCAATAATCGGACCCTTTTCACTTATAATTTCATTAGATAATAATCAGTACATTTATTTGCTGGACGTTGTTTAGATGACACTCCGCACGCTGACAACGGATTTCAATTTTCAATCGCAGCTCTCCTGCTCACTTCGCTAGAATGCAAGGGATTGCATCAATCAATATGCAACAGGGCAGCACGCTATAATGGTTCCGCTCTCTCTCCAATGGCGAAAAAAAAAAACAAGAGACGTCCAATTCTAAAAGGATCAGGGGGGAGATATCTGAAAGCGGGACCACGCGCTGGAATTGGACGGAATTTGCAATTCTAGAAGTCGATGAAGAAACTCGCCTTGTCTCATCTCCACTTTTGTCGGTGAACGCTGCTCTTCCTACGTCCAGCTGAAAGACTCTTCTACTGGCAACAATCAAACGATGACTCCGCCGTAGGCCGTTTCCCAACGAACCTACTGTATGTCTGTATGGACAGTACAGTCGTAGGCGCCCGTTCAAGCTCTCGTGGCTTGTCTACCGCGCGCTTTGTTGACACATATTTAGCGAAGCATTCGAGCAACGTGACCAGCTACTGCCCGAAAAATACCAGTAGACCATCTTCGATCGAAACTTTCGTGTACCAAGTCCCTGCACACGTAAATTTCTCTTCTCTTCCGGAACTGTCCTGCGCCAAGTCCCTGCGCATTCGGTTCCTCTCTTCTCTCTTCTCTTCCGAAACCATCCTGCGCCAAGTCCATGCGCATCTGGTTTCTCTTCTCTCTCTCATTGGTGATCGATCACCTATCCGGTCGACTAAACTCACTTGATGGAACTCGGATTCAACTTGGTTGACCCCAAACTGAGTCTTGCAATTTTGAAAAAAAAAGTTTATTCTAAACGTGTTTCTGTACTGCTTATCATTTCATATTTAATTTATCAAATTCTTTCGACAATTCACTTCGAAACAATAACTACACATTTGCTCTGGCCAAATTCACGGAAAAAATATAAAAAATTCGCAAAAATTTAATCAAATCTAGTTACCAATAAGGTCACTTATGGCAGTCACAACAGAGAAGATAAAAAAAAGTCATAAAACGCTAAACAAAATTGTACAGTATAAATATAAAAGCGCCCATACATAGTAACTGTTAGTATAATTTAAGAAATATTATTGTTCAAACTATCGTCAGAAATCACCTCAATACCTCTAAATACAAAAGACAAAAATGAACCCCAGAAACTTCATGTCATCCATTCTCTGACAATCATGAACCCTCTTGCTTTGAGGAGGAGCACACAGACGCCACAAAAACGTTACTGGCTATCTATGAGGCTCCATTTCCGAGTGTACACTTGAGTCAATGTTTCAAATGCACTAGTTAACTCCGACTGAAGGTTTAAACAATAATAATTTTCTAAACAGTTATTAAAAAGTAAAAAAATTTAAATATTACTACCAAAAATTATTTTAATACAGTAATTCCAACTTGAAACGTCAAATTTCATAAGAATTGAACTTGCAATTCGCAAACCACATCTGAGATACAACTCTCTCCTTCAACAGAAACCTCAGTATGGTTTTCAAATCACAGAAATCTCAGTAATTTATCGTTTCCAAGTGAAAATACAAATTTTTATCGTTATACTAAATAAGAATAGATCATATGTACTAAAAAATACACGCACCCTGTAAACAAAACTAAAACATTTCCTAATTGAGAGCGGTCGCTTTGTTTGTAAGCGAACCTCTATACAAATATCCCTAACCGAATGAAACTGCATTATATCCTAACATAATTTCGTAATATTTTCCATGCAAACGCTCAACTAAAAAAAAAGGACATTTTTCATTTCTAATTCCAAATTAAAACATCCTTTTTAGAATACAATCTAAATTTGAACTAAAAATTTTACCATTGTCATTGAACTGGAAAAAAATAAAAATCGGCCTACTGTACAAATAAATTGATTATTGAATGAATTTATAAAACGTAAACAATATATGAAAAATTTCTACACAAATTTCTGTAATTCAAAAAAATTATAATATCGAGATTTAGTAAAATGTGTACCGTAACTCACATTGGCCGCCAAAATAAAAATAAAATTTTCTGCCGCTTTTAGGCCTATATTTAATAAATTCAATGTTATGCGTGAAAAGAGCTATTAAGAATTTAAGTCAACATTTGTGCTTTTTAAAGAAAAATCCTATGCTTATTTATGTTAAACCAATGAAAATTTTGTTAAATAACTAAAAATTTACTACTCAATAGACATACCGTAATAACGGTTAATCTCCGAACAATATTTTACGATAGGCCTACAAGAAATTCTTCTTACGTACGATACAATAGCCTTTTACCAAATATGTCGGAATTGTCGTGAAATACGAAAGAAGAGAGGAGAAAAAAAATAATCAGCTTACCTACCAAATTGTATATAATTAATGAGTATAAAAAAAATATCCAAAACAACTTTTATAGAAAATTTCACAACACAATTTCGCTAGTTCCATTAAACCAATGTAGCTTATTTTTGAAATTTAACACAATCCTATACGGCCCAATCTGACAATTTTTAATATCTTTAAGATTTATTTTTCGATTTGTCCCTTAACTGTAACGTAATCCTATTTTAGCGCGAAGCGAGCAAAGCAAAAAGCCCGTAAACCTATATTTACAAAATAATCCTATTATTATATACAGGCAATCGAAATATAATCAAAAATCTGCTAATGAAACCCAGAAAATTTCTCATGTTCATGAAATGGTTGTACTATATATGTATATATATACCCAGAAATGCGATACAAATTTTCGCTGAAACACTTTGAAAGACCATATAAATTGTGTATCATACTGTATTTAAACTAACAATTCACTTACGTACAAATCGTTATTCTTATTATTATGATTATTACAATTTTCACTAATTCCAAAAGTTTTAAACAAAAAGTAAAAAGGTAAGCTGAAAGAGTAGAAGAGAAAAAAAATTTGAGTCTTCAGGCAGCACGATAATTTTCAAACTATACCCTCTCCCCGAAATGAAATTTAACGTAATAATGACTCGCAATACTGAGTCGGACAAACGAAAAGCAACGGAACTGGACGAAACAAATTGAATTCTTAGGCGCGAGTCAGGGACGCTATCAGGACGCGAAGGCAAGCGCCATTTTTAAATTTTATTTACAATGAAATTTTAAGGCATGAAAATCGAAATTTGCCTGCAAACGGGGTAAAATTTGCATTTAGATATTTTAATAATCGAAATAAAATATTCATTAACGCTATTTGTTATTATACCGGGTTTTAAGAATTTTAATGGAAATACTAACACGTGGGTAAGCCTCACAAAATATGATGTAAGATCACCGCTAGCCACCAGAATGTAGTGAACGCTTTTTATTATTTCTTTTGTTCATTCTTTACTTACGCTTCTTCCTACTTTACTATATCTCTATTGCTCTTTATTTCATTTAACTGTACACTCTCGTTACTCATTTTCGCCGTGCAGTATAATAATTCCGGTAGCGACGCCGAGTTCTGACTCTAAAAGACCGTTACAAAACGAAGGGGGGGGAAGGTATTAATACTCTTATTAACACTTATTACGTTTTATTAATTTCGAAAGTGGTTTAGTTAATTAGGGGATATGCGAGTATGAAATATTACTAAATATATTTAGGTCGGAGAGGGCACAAAACAATTTAACTTTAAGATCACATGGCTCCAAATCTTACGCGTATCGCGTCTGCCTCAAGACTGAAAACCGTTATAGGTAGTCCACTCAAAGCCTATTCAGTATTACCAACCCTACCCATTTTAAACAATTAGTTTCATAATTATTAGTAAATGATTTACATTAAACATTATCTTATTTAATTAAACAAAATTTAATATTCTTAACTAAGCATTACTACAATTATATATATATATATTATGTACCTACATACAGACATTTTCACTTGGTGAAAATGTTTGTATGTAGGTGCATATTAAATTATGGCCGTGGGACTGATAACAGTTGAAGAGGTGATTACAGCCTATTTAGTTAACCAGATTTAGGGATTAATATTATATATTTTCTGTTACGATCGTGAATCTAAATCGTAAATACTTATTTATAAAGTGGGGTGAATTTTAAATTCAACTAATTTCTCAGTCGTGTCTATTAAACCTAATTATTGTCTATATAGATAATACAGATACACACTTCATGCACGACACACGACGCGTAATTTGCCTTCTATTCGTGCAAAACTCGCGTCAGAAATATAACGCACGTTAAATTATTAACCCACACACACACACAATTTCTATATTCCTCATATGGAATAGCTGGTAAAAGGTACTGGTCACCTCCTTAATGAGTATTTATGACCCTAATCAACCCGGTTGGTCGATCGTTCAGTCGACTTTATTCATGTACGAGGAACTAAATGAAACTAATAAATTAATTTTTCCTCTAATATTACATGCATAAAAATATATTGGCCTATAAAATATATTTGTAGTTTCGTTACATCTTATTAGTTGGGAAATGGCTTATGTAAGATGATCCAGCAACTTTATACTCTAATTAATTTGTACGATAAGTACACGAATGTAAACATTCGAGGAAATATTTTTTTTAGGGTGAGTTTCATATTTCAATGAATGAAGGTAAAAGTAGTTTTTAAATCCTTTACTTTAATTAAGAGACGTTTTTAAACTGTCAGAAAGTAAGAACACGCACAAATTCGCTGCACGCAAACTTGCATGCGTGAAAATGCATTAAACACACGCTCTATTTGAAGATATTACCAGTGGGTTCGATTCCTGATGGTCCTGGTAATAATAATCCAGAAGTTTGCGTAATCTGCCGCAATAGTTTGGCCTTTGCGCCGCATGCCAGTTTCTGGCTTTCCTCACTGATCATTATTATTAGATGATATTTATATAGGACCTATCTGAAATGCAAAGGAAAAATAAATCTAACCAGTCTTGCATAGGTCAGTTTCCTCGGACGTACAAATCATTGACAGGGAATTTCCTCACTCTTCTAATAACTTCATCTAACCTATAACTAACCTAACGAAAATTAACCTAACCAACTTGACATTTATCGATAATATGTCCCGTCCGTGAGATGTTCAGTGATCGCAATTCCTCTCACTTATAATTGTCTGCCATTTCAATATACGATATTTAAGTGACATCCGGAATCTAACTTTTAACTTCATTTGAATATTAATAAAATACTTCAATTTATTTTAATACGTTAATTTGGCGTAAAATTGTTATAAAATATGATTTCAAAGTGAAATACATATATAAATACATAATCAAAATCTCTCGTTTTCCAACGAATAGCGGTGAGAAGGGAGAAACAGCCCGAATGCGAAATTTGAGGCCATTGTTGTCATTCGTGGGCATTTATGAGCTAATGCTAATTTAGGTAAATTAAATAAAAATTTATATCCCAAAGTGAAAATAAATTTATTTAATTTACCTAAATTGACATTTTATACAAGAACCTTTTATATATATATATATATATATATACACATACACACACACACTGATTATTGATATTTGATTAAAATTTTTTTGTTCAAAAGCTTAATTACATAAATATGTATGCACTATGCCTATGTTTTCAGCAAATCAACAAACTGCATATTCAATGATCTGTGATTATGGTAATGAAACATCACTGGTAGAGTATACACTTGTTGGTTTTCGTCGTCGTCGTCGTTGGGCCTAGGCAAGCTACGGCTTGGGACCGTAGCGCATCTATCCGGTATAGGTTAACCTGGATGATGTAGCCATAAGCACTGTCGCTGGTTAAGTGCCAACCAGTGATTATCTCACTAGCCGTATTGAGTCCGTTAGGCGAAACTGCGACAGTACCAAGGATGGAAAATATAACCCTTGGATTTCTATTATATTTGCAAAATGGACATGGTATTTGGTACCGGATATCGGTCCGGGATGGTTGTCGAATTCAAAAACCGGTAATCCCCACATGGTCTCCAGTCTCCTGACTTCTTCTGGACCAGGTGTAGGGGAGAGGACCAACTGCTTTTGGAAGGTCTTATTATCCCAAGATCTATCATAAGCTGGAATTCCGATTTGGCAGCTTTCAGTTTGTCCGGGGCAAGACGTCTGGGTTTTGCAAACACAGGGGGACCTTTTGTTGTAATGTGATGGGTAATGGTGTGCTTAATGGTATCACCCATCTGCATCGGTTGAAGAATTCCTGGATATCGCTGGAAAAGGCACTGGTACATGGAATTAGGGGGAACGAGGGAAAGTGCAGAGTTCGAGGCGTCCGGAAGGGCAACCTGTTTGGCAAGAACCGAAAGCAGTGTGGCCTGGTCGCATAAGCGTCGCTTGTCAAGATCCACCAGGAGTTTGAAATGCTGGAGGAAGTCAGCGCCGATTATGGGATGCTGCACTTGAGCACAGATGAAAATCCACTTGAAGGATCGGTGAAGGCCCAAGTTTAGTTCACGCGACTGAGTACCGTACGTGGGTATGCGTGAACCGTTAGCAGCGTATAGAGGCGGAGATTCCGAGTGCGTATGACCAGATTTTGAGGGAATACACTGACTGACGCTCCGGTATCGACCAAGAAATTGACACCAGAGTTCCTGTCCTTTATGAATAACAGGTTGGCAGTGTGAGTACTAGACGCCATTAGGACTCGCTGCTGGGGTTTTCCGACGAAAAATTGCAAGGGGAGATGCACTTCCTAGCCTTCTTTCCAAATTTAGAGTGGTAGAAGCAGATCTTCCCGGAACTCGAACGATGCCTCTTCGTAAATCTTGACCGAGAATGGCTTCTTTGCCGTTGATTTTGTAGCAGAGAACAAACGTGGTTGAGTTGTTGACTTAACTCTTCCACTTTCAACTCCAGTTCCGATTGTGTGTTCACGTTGTTGACCGGAGCTGTGTCAATCTCCACTACTTTGTCGGCAGTTTCTGCTAGTTTATCAACTGGAGTAGCAGGATCCATAGTGGCCAAGACACGCTGAGCTGATGGAGGAAGTTTCTGCAAGAACAACTGTCTAAAGATGTCCTTATCGAAGGTTTGTGCGCGTTCGCCTAGAGCGCACTGCATAGCCCTCAGCATTTGAGTGGGCTTACGGTCTCCAAGTTCTTCTTTTGAGATTAACTGATGTAGTTTCTCACGCTCGGAGACAGTGGTGCGGCACAGGATGGCAGACTTCAGATCGTTGTATGGGTCCTCACTCGTGGAAGTAGACACGATGACGTCACGGACTTCAGAGATGATGCTCGCTGGTAGAGAGGACAAAACATGATCGTATTTTGTCCTGCTAGCGGTGATCCTTCCCAAGTTGAATTGTGATTCCACTTGGTGGAACCAAATAAATGGATCACCCGGCCAGAAGACGGGGAGCTTTACGCTCAAGTGGGAGATGGCACCAGCGTCGTCAGGCATCTTCTCCTATGCTTGCTGACGTACAAGCAAGACAAGTTACCAACGAAGGAGTGGAGGTTGAGACGAGCGCAGGCACAGAGCGCACGGGCAGGGGTGAGGGGCAGAGGGCACGAGCGACGTTACAGTCTGGTCCTAGTCGCTCGGGTGAAGGGGGTGATGGGCACGAACGACGTTACAGTCTAGTCCTAGTCGTTCGGGTAAAAGGGGGAATCCAACTCCGGGGTCACCAATTGTTGGTTTTCGTCGTCGTCGTCGTTGGGCCTAGGCAAGCTACGGCTTGGGACCGTAGCGCATCTATCCGGTATAGGTTAACCTGGATGATGTAGCCATAAGCACTGCCGCTGGTTAAGTGCCAACCAGTGATTATCTCACTAGCCGTATTGAGTCCGTTAGGCGAAACTGCGACAGTACCAAGGATGGAAAATATAACCCTTGGATTTCTATTATATTTGCAAAATGGACATGGTATTAGATTAAAATAATTATTTGAATATAAATAATTAACTGACAATTGTGATATATAATTAATTAATTATGTTTACATACAATAAAATAATACAGTATACTCAAAATTAGTATTAATGTGGTTTACAATTGAATTATGATGGGTAACTAATTTAAAATGAATTTATAGCTATTCCGAAATTCAAGACGGTAAAATTAACATTTATCTTGAAACTAAAATAAGAGTATTCACTACACACTTAATATGTTATGACAAGCTTACCTTACCCTATGAACCTTATGTTGTTTCGTGCGTTGGTCTCTCTTCACACGGAGGTCAAGCTGGTGGCCCCGCCTCTAAGCTACTTTACATCTATGTTAATATATGATAGTTACATTCTAGGAAACCATCGCTGCTTCATTCGAGTAAAACAATGTACGAGTTCATCAACTTTAATTTACTGCGGGATTTAATAATAACTAGACTTTGTAGTCTTTTCTTGAGGGGGGCAAGAGGCGAGTGCCCCCCCTCTGCCCACCCCAAATGACGCCATTGGCTTAAAATGCCTTATTATCTACGACTTAATAATAGAAAAGATAAAAGTAAAGAAATAGATTTACTCCAGCTAACGTAGAAAGATTTTAAACCTTTAAAGCAGGGGTTCCCAACCTTTTTTACGGCTGCATACCCCTCGATGACGTCGGCAAGTGCCCCGTACCAAACCCCCTACTCAAAATTGCTCAAAAGACGGTGTAGCCGCTACACCGGTTTTTTAAAGTACTTTTCCATGTGAAAGTTAGTTCCAAAGCAGGATGCCGCGTACCCCTGGGAACCTTTTCGCCTACCCCAATTTGGGAACCCCTGCTTTGAAGGACGATTTGTTTAGTGACTGACTGAAAATACCTTTATCGTTATCCTATAAAGCAGACAATAATAATGTTTGAGAAGTTTTTACCTCCTTCATAACGGCAAAGGTCATGTAACGGCGGGGATATACAGCTGTACGTGGGGTCCGAACCACGGGTCACTACATCATCGGAACGCAGAGAACGGTTACCCATCCACTCTAAATTTGGTCCTAAGACCTACTTCAATATAGGAGCCTATGTATTTTTTGTCAATTGTACTTTTGGCATCTAAAGTACATCTACTGTTATATATATACACATATATATACACACACACATATACACACACACCATATATATATATATATACACACACACACACACACACACACACCACACACACACACCTTGGTTTTGCTTCCGCCTGAATTGTTCATTATGACGAAGGTCAAGCTTGTCAGTGGAGTGAGTTGAAGTTGTCACTTCACCTTAGCCCTACAGGTTAATGTGGAGTCCGAACCACGCCTTGCCAGAAGCCCAGCGTCTTAACCACTAGGCTACCAAGGGTACCCATTTATCTACCAACCAATTTTTTTTTATTGTATGGAAGGATGAACAGCTGGGTTTTGTGCTGCGCGCTGCCTGCCGTCACCGGGTCTCGATCCCGGTGCCGATGGATTTGTAGTCAGCGACGCTAACCACTACCGAGGCGCTTGTGTATATATCTAAAGGGTGGTGTAAATTTTCTGTTTATTCTGAAGTTATTTTTTTTGTCCTTAATGAACAAAAATGAAAATCAGTGTTAAAAAAATGAAATAATATTTATTTCATTATTAAAAATTAGTAGTAACATGGCCACCCCCCCGCCTTGCGTACGCCACTGATATATATAAATATATGGGATGAATTTCACAATAAAACACGTGAAACGAATGAATGCTGCAAACCCACAAGGAAAAGAAAAACGATTCCAAGGCCTTTCGTGTATTCAAAGCTACACCTCGTCAGGGAATGAAGATAAAAGGCGAGATGCCCATAAATATATACAACGTACAGGAAAAACAAAACAATTAGCACATACTTAACAAGGGTTAATGAGAGGCAAAAGAAATTTTAACATGATATCGTCAATTTTATACGTCCCCGTACTGTTATTGAAATCGTTTTTAAAATGAATAAATGCACATTCTAGAATATTTCTTTCTATTATATCTCTGTTTTTAACAAGCGCTTTAGAACTATCCCACTTGATGCTATGGTTACATCTATACATATGGTTAAATAAAGCATTGGAATTATTAGCTGTTCTACAAGCATATTTATGCTGTTTTACCCTAATATCTAACGTTTTACCCGTTTGGCCTATATACACTGAGTTACATTGTGTACATCCGATCGAATACACACAACCAACAACATTATCAGGGCTATTCTTTATTAGGCGTGATTTAACAGTATTATTATACTTAAAGATTACATTAATGCCAATTGCTTTAAGTACAGTTGGAAGGTATTGAAAATTAACATGGTAAGGTAGGCTAAGGATATTTTTACGCTGAAATTCCTTTACAATTACATTATTATAATACCTATTCTTGGCTTTCTTAAGACAGTTACCTAAAAATGAAATAGGATAACATAATTTAGTACCAATATTCATGATATTGCATAAGTATTGGGGAGTTCGATTAAAAATTTTATAGTAAACGGTTTTATACCCTGTACAATGATCATTTTTTTAGAATTTCACCCGCATTAAGGTTTTAATCCAAAAAGTCGGAATTCAAATACCTCGGATGATAGTGAACTCGGGTTTTTACACAACGTGTTACTCGTTTTAGGTTAGGTTAGGTTACCGTAATAATGAGAAGAAAATTCCCAATATTAATTTTCTCCGATGTATTAGTTATAGAGATAGCACGAATTCCGATCAAAATAAATAAATATAAATATATATATATATTATATATATATATATATATATATATATATATATACCGGTCAAAAGTTTAAGTACACCTACTAATTTCCAATGTTTTGCTGCTTAGCTCATGACAAACTTCAAATGTAAACTTAACAGGTACTAGAGATGAATTTGCTTACCTGGCTTTCATATTGTATGCTTCAGGGCATCTGCCCTATGCAGTGTATTGTAACACAGAAGCTTCTTCAAAAGACCCTTCAAATGTGTTAATTGACGTCTAGCATGCAACCTAAAATTAATGCCATTAGCTCTGCACAAAGGTCCAAAAACAGTTTCTTCAGGAGTATGTTAATACATGTGTTCAGTTATTAACATGCGCTGCAGGTCTTTACATATAAAATCCTTGCAGAGGAGCTAACTGTGTAGTTTAAGGTATATTTCTGTGTTTCAAAAAGCAAAAATGGGTGCCAAAGCTCAGTTAACAACAGAAAAAAGACAGTCGATTGTAACTTTGATAACTGAGGGCCAATCACTGATGCAAATTGCAAAAAAATAAAAGTTTCTGTGAATGCGGTTGCTTGTGCCATTAAACGGTACGAAGAAACTGCTTAAAATAAGGACAGAAAAAGGTCAGGGCGACCAAGAACCACAACAGACTCAGAGGACAGGTATATCCGAGTCACCAGTTTGCGTAACAGACGCCTCACAGCACCTGAAATCAAAGCCCAGCTGAACAACTCCAGAAGTACAACAGTTTCAACATCAACTGTTCAGAGAAGACTAAGAGAGGCAGGATTAAAAGGACGAATTGCAGCAAAGAAACCAATGCTGAGACTCCAGAACAAAAAGAAAAGGCTAGGCTAAAAAACACCAAAAGTGGACTGTTGAGCAGTGGAATTTGTCCTTTGGACTGACGAATCAAAGTTCGAAGTTTTTGGATCCAAACGCAGAGTATTTGTGCGACGCAGAGCGGGTGAAAGGATGACACAGCACTGTGTTGTGCCAACAGTGAAGCACGGTGGAGAAAGTGTAATGGTCTAGGGATGTTTTGCAGGGGAGCTAGTTGGAGATCTCCACAAAGTCGCTGGAATACTGAACCAACGTGGCTATCACAGCATTCTACAGCGTCATGCCATCCCATCTGGACTGCGACTAGGTGGCCAACAGTTCATAATGCAGCAAGACAACGATCCTAAACACACTTCCAAGCTGTATCAAAATTACCTGAAGCAGAAAGAACGGCAACGTCAGCTTACAGTTATGGAATGACCAGCACAGTCCCCTAAACACTATCAAGCTAGTGTGGGATGAATTGGATCGATGAGTGAAAGCCAAGCAGCCATCCAGTGCTCAGAAGCTGTGGGAACTCTTACAAGAGTGCTGGCAGCAGCTTTCACTAGACTATCTTCTTTCTCTTGTTGAGTGCATGCCTCGAATTTGTTCTGCTGTAATTGCTGCTAGAGGAGGCTATTTTGATGAATCTAAAATTTAGACTTTGCTTTTGGTAAATTGTCCTGATTTGTTGTTATTTAAGTTCCCATGTTTGTACTTATGAATTTGTGTCATGATAACTTAGTTAATAAATAAAAACTTTAAACAAAATTTGAAATTTATGAATATTTCGGGGTGTACTTAAACTTTTGACCGGTGTATATATATATGGTGTCTCAAAAGTTCTGCCCCATAATGTACAACATGATATTAGCCTTTAGGGAAGGACTTCTGGAACACCTGTACACACACACACACATACACACACACACATATATATATAATAATGGAAATGAACTAAATGAATTTTACCTGCCAACAGTTCAATTAAGCGAAATTAATACTTATTACTCAAAATAGTCCTACAGTACCAAATTAGTATCCAACTACTGGAGACCCAGATCCAATGTCGCTTAATTTCGCTGACCTCGTAGCCGCGCAGATAAAAATAATACATCCGCCAACGAGCAACATTTGAAAAGATAATTAAAAAAAAAAGAAAAAAAAAAAAGAAATTTTGACTAGAATAGACATTCGAGTCAAAGTGTCTTTTCATACAAATTTATCGCT
>JAJOZX010006503.1:90000-177500 GCA_023014485.1 Bathynomus jamesi | reverse complement strand
GAATTTATATATATATATATATATATATTATATATATATTATATATATATATATTATATGAATAGAAACGATATAAGTGTTAAGGAACGTGTGCAGAAACGTTCCTTAACACTTATATCGTTTCTATTCATTTATATACTGCGCGGTCATTGCAGTTATATGCATATATATATTATATATATATATAATATATATATTATATATATATTAAATATATATATATATATATATATAACCACTCAAACAACAGTGCAAAGTAAGAAAGGAAGAACGTGTCGTGTTCCCAAATTAAACAGGGAACATCCTCACCCCTGAAGGAAAATAGTTTTTTTGAGAGGACCAAGACTGTTAAACCAGCTGCCCAAGGAACTAAGGAATACGAGTGGTGTAGCGGTGGATATCTTCGAAAGAAGACTAGACGCTTAGCTCAGAACAATTCCAGATGAGACGGGAGTACATGACTATGCAGTGTGGAGAGAGCAAGAAACCAACTCTTTACTTCACCAGGTCAATTCAAGAGGTGGGGCAACAAGCCTGACCTCCGCGAAATGAGGAATCATGGCACGGAACATCTAAAAGGTTGAAAGAGCTCTCTCTCTCTCTCTCATATATATATATATATAATATATATATATATATACTGTATATATATTTACTTTATATATATATCCTAATTTTAAAATTTAATGTGTTTATTTCAAATTATTTGAACTACATTTTTTTTCCCCCAAATTAGACTTTAGAATGTAGGTGTTGCAAAACTCCATGAAAACAAAATATAAACTTAAAGGAATAACACTTTTGATATTTATTATGATTATAGCTCCGAGGGAATTAAAATAGATTAAATTTAACTGTAGTTTCAGGAAAATATAAAGATTTAAAAAATATTTTATCGAAAGTTTGCAGGATTCTTAATTATGTATTTTCAGTGTACCGACTGCAAAGTGCTTTATTAGACACTAAATTCATCTACTCCCGGAAGTAATTTTCATAGGTGAAAATGTACAGGACTTATAAATAGTCTCAATTTATGATAGTTAAAGTTTTGACAGACCTCGATACTAATCAAATTAAAATAAAATATAATTTGGAAACCCGAATTCATGAAGAAGCACCTTAAATTTTAAAGCGTTCAGGAAAAAAACAGTTCTGGCTGCGAATAAATTGAAGTCAGTGTGAAAAACAAACTTTAAATTTTCGAGAAAAAAAAATGCCTTTGTTTATTTTGACTGAATTTCTTTCATCGTACGTGAATCACACTCAAACTTAAAATGATACTGAAAATATTAAAAATTTTAATTGGTACATTCAATTAATGTAGTAATAAGAATTTTCATTATTTTATAAAGTGCAAAAGACCAGGGAAGTACTCAGGGTGGGTGGGAGGACGTTAGACATGAGACAGGGAGTGCTGGAACTCCCGTTTCTCCTATCACTGTCTGTCCTCCTTAGCTAACCTTTTACCGTGTTTCATGCACCCTGTAAGTAGTCCAGCATGCTCTCAAACACACACTCTCTCCCTATTCCTCACCACACATACATGCATCTTACGCACTACACAATCTTTTTAAAATAAAAAAGGCATCGCCTTCAAGAGCCTTGGAGTCCCCTGGAGAGGGCACCATAAATGTCCCCACTTCTGACTCTCCCACTGCCGACACAGGGAACACAGACCCGAGCAGCGGGTCTGGTTCTGCATTTGCCCATTCGAGATGTCCTGGGCTTCCGACTGATTCACTTTTCACAAACTTCTGCAACATTCGTGGCCTTTCCTCAAAATTCCAATCTGTTGAACACCACCATTCCTCCTCTAAACCTCACCACCACTTTCTCACTGAAACTCGGGTGTCTGGGACGACTGACAGCAACCCATTTTCTGTACCCTCCTACTTTCTCTATACTCAATTTCATTCTAAAGGTAGATGTTGCGGATGTGTATGAAACGACCTAACTTACTCTCGTATTCCCGAACTTCAATCCTTCAAGTTTCACACCCTCTGGCTACGGCTCACATGCCAATCTCAAACTAAATACATTTGCGCTGTCTACCTTTCTCCTAATTCTACTGACTATCCAGAACTCTGACTACCTCATTTCCAAAGTGGAATACATTCTATCCCACTCTCCTTTCACTGAAATGTCCATTTCAGGAGATTTCACTGTTCACCACTACCTTTGGCTTTCCTCTTATTTCACCAGGGCCGCCGAAAGCGCGGGGAAGCCGGCATAAATCTCCGGGGCCCTGACCTCTAGGCGGCCCGGAAAGAGGGGGGATAAAATCTAAAAATATTAATAAAGCAATTGATTAAATAACAGAGACGAAATATAATTAATGAACATACATTTTATAGAGATTATCATAGTCAAACTGAAACAGATAAAATATTACCTGCGGTCCACCAATGCCCAAGACCGACTGACAGATCTGGGAACCATTGTAATTGAAAGCCAGTTAGCCCATACTTTAAATTTCATTAGAATCATTTACCACTTTGCTAGAGAGAAGGCAAAGAAAGTACACTTCTAATTATGAAAATTTTGCAGAAACAATTGTCTTGCCTGCATGAACTGGTACTGCATTTGTAAATTGTATGGTGATAGAATTAATATAATTTATTCGAAAACTAAAATGGTCATTTTCCTCTGAGTTGTTTATTCATACTGTATGTTTTGAATAATGACTTGGACATATAATTAGTTTGCTTGTTATGTACACAAAAAACATTCATAATAAAATACCGAGTAAACAGGGGAGCCCATATACCAATCCTTCCCCGGGGCTCGTGGCAGCTCTCGGCGGCCCTGTTTCACTGGCATTACTGGTGAATTAGCTTACAACTTCTCTATCCTGAATGACCTAGAGCAGATTGTACAGCACCCTACTCGTATCCCCGATCGCCTTGGAGATAGGCCCAACATTCTGGATTTATTTCTCATCACTGATCCTTCGTTCTGTCAAACTTTTTTCTCCGTTGGGCTCCTCTGACCACAGTCTTGTATCGGTTTTCTGTCCCTTCTCTCCAATTCGGACTTTGGATCCTCCCAAGAGGAGGAGCATTTGGCACTTTGGCGCTGCTGATTGAGATGCCCTTAAGCAGTACTTCTGTGATTTCCAATGGAATGATTACTGCTTCGGAGGCCGAGTCCCCTCCGATTGCACTGGGCGCATCACGGAGGTGATTCTCTAGGGCATAGAGGCATACATTTCATATTTTTTCCTGCTGCATATGCAAAAAAAAAAAAAGTGTAACTTTGCTTGTTCTAATGCTATCCGCAACAGAAGGTGCAGTCGCCACCCAACTCGTAACTCTCACTCAGCTAATATTTTGGCCCGGAATCGTGCAAAATCTGTTCTTCGACTCGCCAAAAATTCCTTCATCAGGCAAAAATGTGAAAACCTATCTCATACTAATTCTTTTCGCTCTTTCTGGCACCTAGCCAAGAATCTCTCCAACAACTTTACTTCGTTTTCTTCTTTCCTCTTTCTTTTCCATTCTGACTGCTCAGTTGACGTTTCCTGACAAAGCTAAACTCTTCGCTCAAAATTTCGCCTCCAACTCAATCCTGGACAATTCCGGTGCTCTTCCTCTATCGACTCCTCCCTCTGAATTAATTATTTTCTAAAATTAGAATCTATTCCAAAGATGTTTTTTCTGCCCTTTCTGGACTCAACTCTAGGAAAGCGTACGATCTTGATGGTGTCTCCCATGTTGTTCTCAAGAACTTTGCTTCTGTGCTGACATCCTTCCTAGGCTAACTCTTTCATCTTTGTCTTTGTCTTTCATCTGGTACTCTTCCTTCCTGCTGGAAGTTCACTTTCATTCAGACTGTTCCAAAGAAGGGTGACCGATGTCAACCCTCCAACTATTGCCCTATTGTTTTGATTTCTTGTGTTTCTAAAGTTTTTGAAGCTATCCTTAATAGGAAGGTTATTAAGCACATCTTTATTCACAATCTTCTTTCAGATCGTCAGTATGGGATCTGCAAATGACGCTCTATTGGCGATCTTCTTGCATATCCCTCTGATTCTTGGTCATCCTCCTTTCGGGATTTCGGTGAAACCTTTGCTATTGCGCTAGACATACTAAAAGCATTTGACAGAGCCTGGCACAAATCTTTAATTTTGCTTCCTCGGTTTCTATCCTTCTATCTGTCTTCATCTCTGATTTGCTTTCTGGATGATCTATAGCTGCGCTTGTAGTTAGCCAGTGTTCTTCTCCTAAAGTTATTAATAGTGATGTTCTTCAGGGTTCTGTCCTGTCACCCACTCTTTTCCTTTTATTTATCAATGATCTACTAAGTCGCACTTCTTGTCCTATCCACTCCTATACCGATGATTCCACCCTTTACTTATCCACCCGCTTCACAAGTCGTCCCTCTCAACAGTCACTTCATGCTTCGGGTGAGACGGCTATGGCGTACTTGTCATCTGATGTTTCTACTATATCTGATTGGGGCAGAGAAAACCTTGTGGCTTTCAATGCCCCATAAACTCATTTCCTTCATCTATCTACGCGTCACAATCACAATCTTTCACACGACTATCCCCTTGTGTTCATCACTACATAATTCAATCCTTCTTCTCTTAACATTCTTGATGTGTCCTTTCTCGTGATCTTTCCTGGAAAGATCACGCATACTCTTGTTCTAAAACAGCTTCTAAGAATTTAGGTGTGCTGTACCGGCTCCGCAGTTTCTTTACCCCCACACACTTGCTGTCTCTGTATAGGGGTTTTGTCCGCCCCTGTATGGAGTACGTTTCTCATGTGTCTGATGACTCAACCGACCCAACTCTACTTGACCAGATGGAATGAAAGGCTTTTCGTCTCATCAATTCTTCGCCTCTCTTTCTCTTTACTATCGCTATTATAACGGACACCGCTCTTCTGAACACTAACTACATGCCTTCTCCTTTAAGGAGAGCATGCAGTACCAGACTTTCTACATATTCTCATTCTTTTTCTGTCCAACTCTTTAACGCAAGGGTTAATCGATATTTTCAATCTTTCACTTACTCAACCGGTCAACTCTGGAACAACCTTCCTCAATCCATCTTTCCCCTGTCTTTGCCCTACAATCTTTCAAACGCAGTGTCTAGGCATCTCGAAAACGTTGGATCTTGATTTTGGCTCATTCACCCTGGATCCTTCCTTCCTACGTAAAAACAAATTTCGCTGCAGATCCAGTTTAAGGAATAATGGGAACAGTAAATGTGTTAAGATTCTCACGTTATTAACAAATTATTCACATAAACTTTGGACTATACAACGAGGGTAAGAGGTTCTTGTTTATAATGTTACGTTTGAAACAAAGTAGATTAATCAGTCAAACAGAATTCGTTTGGCCCGAGCCCTTGCCTCATTTTCTGACCTTTCTGACTGATTATTATTATTATGTTAAACATAGTATTTAATTATAGGATAAATCGTAGGAATAACTTGAACACTGTCGATTTCATGCCTGTCAAACAAATGGCATATCGGAATTTCGAGCAAACCAAACCAGAAAATCATTTACTCATCATTCCTCAGCAAAACATTCACTTTCCAATTCGTTTTTAAAGTCTTCATAATGTGTTTTTGCTTTATTTGGCGATTACAGAAAGAAAAAACCTTTTTCTGACTGTATATGTGCACGTTGAATTTATGCGTGACTGTATATGATCACATGTTAAACGAATCGATCTTCCTCGATAGGATACAGGAAAATCGAATAGCGTTCGGACGCAAAATAATGCAATAAATTTGAAGGTGACGAATGGACGCATGAATCTTGCATAAATTATTGTGCTACCATAACTCAAGAGCTCAAACGAAAATTAGGAATAGCAATGACATCTGCGTAATATATTAAGAAATTATATATCAGGATATATTTCATAAAGACTTTCCATTACTCTCTCACACACACACACACACACACACACACACATTATATAAACAAACAAATATGAAGGAAAAATTTGAGTTATGTGCTTATAAAGGACTCAAGGAATGATATAAAAAAATTAATACACTTCAGCCGATTAAATTAAGAGCAAAGACCGAAGATGTTAAAAATGAAGGAGAATGAAGGAAAAAGATAAATTTTATTTATTTAAGTAGATCACTTCTCTCTCCAACCGGTTTTCTTCTTTGATTCCTTCTGCTGACGCGCGTACAGCTGAACGCTGGTTAGGAATTAATTTGTTTAGGAGTGCGACATTGCTTGTACGTCTTGTATACCTTCATCGCGTATAAGGACTATCGCACTCCAAAACAACTTCATTCCTAACAAGCTCAGAAGATGTTCAGATGTACTTGAACGAGACGTTAGCAACGAAATAAAGCAAAAAAAAAAAGAAGCAAAATACGAAGCGACCAACCTAGTTAATAACAAAAGAGCAGGACTCAGTTGAGACTTATTATTATTTCCATTAGTACTAGTACTAATACTAGTAGTAGAAGTAGTAATAAGTAGTATTTTAGTAGCGTTCTCCTATAAATAAAATATAAGAATAAGGAATAGTATAAAGTGTGCTAACGTTATTTTCCTTCTCGGCAAGAATCTCTACTCGCAAATAAAGGAAAAGAGGATTTCTCGCGACCGACTTCTCGTTATTTAACCACTTTCCCTCACACTCTCCAGTCTCTTTAGTCTCTTTAGTCTCTCCAGTCTCCTCACTTTATTCTCAGTCTCTTCCCTCTTCTGCATCAGAGATAATCTAAGAACATAGACGTCATACAAATACAAGATGAAATGTAAACACAGCTGTGTCAACCAATCAAAAGGGAGTCTAATAAAGAATCTCAGCCAATCACGTCTTGAAACATTTCAACCAATTTTATGGAAAAAAAAAAGCGACTTTTATAGAACAGAAATCAAGAGAATTGGCGGCAGAATGTAAGAACGATTATTTTATATATATATATATAATATATATATATATATATAGTCCACCGGCCCCGGTTCGATTCCGGGTGATGGCACTGGTGCGCAACAAACCCAGCTGTTCATCCTTCCATAAAATAAAAATTGGTTGATAGATACCTTGGGTAGCCTAGTGGTTAAGACGCTGGGCTGCTGCTGATCGGAATTTCGGGGTGAGGACTTAGTAATTTCTGACCACCCGTGGTTGGGTTGTGGCTCCGATTCCATGTTAAACAACGTCAGAATGAACAATTCGAGCGGAAGCAAAACCAAGGTTTATATATATATATATATATGTTAGGTTACATTTTATATATATACAGTATATATATATATAGCCAAAAGAATAGAAAATGAAATGTTATATTGTTATTTTTATTATGTATTTAGGTTTTTTGCTGAATTTCTATTATATTTTATTCAAAAGTGGTTCACATGGTGAAAAGGTTCAAATTTATGTATTTATTTATGAAACGGTTTATTACAGATAAAATTTTGCTTTCAATGGAGTCAGCAGTAAAAAAAGCGTGTGTATATATATATATATATATATATATATATATATATATATATATATACCATTGATGACCTACATCAGGATATATATTTTAGGACCCATGTGTGTGTGTGTGTGTATATATATATATATATATAAAATTCCATTGTCATCTTCGGCTCATGAAATGAGCTCATTAAAAATGTCTTAAAATAATTCTTCAGTCTATGGGCCCCGGTATGGGTTCAGTTAACAATTTACAGAGGCAAAAATGTAGTGTTAACTGCATTCTTTTTAGATTCATAAAGGACGAAGTTAATTTAACCGTATTGCAAAACTCCATAAAATTCTTGCGCGATAACCATTTAGCGCCCTTGCAGTGACACTAATTTATATTGTTCTGGTTAACATCAAACGATTTTATTCAGTCTAAGAAAAGACCCCCTCTTATTACTTAATTTAGGAATATATAAAGAGTAAAGCTTTTGTATAAAGAGATTATTCAAAATAAAAGATTAAAACTGAAATTAATAAAAAGAAAATAAATAACCGAAAATTAATCCCAAGATTAGGGTTGCCAGATTTTTGAAATGCCCAATTGCCCATGCGGGACAAAAAATTTTTCTGAGGATTTTTTTTAAGACCAAATTTTTTTTTCAAATTGAAACTAGATTTCTTCAACGGTTACAACAAACAAAATTAGAAAATTTTTATTACAATAATATTTAACAATTAAACATCGTGAATAAATTAAAATTATTATACATAATATTGAAATTCTGTCAATTCATCCCTAAAAAATTTGCTTAAAAATTTTTTTGCGGGACATTTTGACGCGAGATTTTGACGCGGGATTTTTGGATCAAATGCGGGACTGTCCCTAAAATACGGGACGTCTGGCAACCCTACCCAAGATAAATAAATTTTAAGAATTAAAATGAATGTACAATTGTACAGTGAAATAAAACACGAGAATATTAAGGAAAAATAATTAAAAAACATTTTTCCTCAAAATGTTCTCGTGAGAATAAAAATAATCTAGATTTATACAGGGCGTCCCAAAAAAATGTATACACACTTTAACAGCTGATAGCTCAATTGATGTTTCTTTCTTTCCAAGTTAAGCCCATTAGAATTATAATGGCATCAGACTAAGCTTTGAACAAAGGAAAATTCATTCTAAAATGCTACTGGAAGTGTGAAAACGCAGTTGAAGTGCAAAGACAGTTTAGGAGGGAGTTTCAAACAGATCCACCAACGCGACTTACCATCACTCGAATTAGAGATAAGTTTGAAGCCGATGGAACTGTTCAGAATGTCCACAAGAAGCGTTCCGGAAGACCACGGACATCGACAAGCTCCACAAAAGCAAAGAGTACTGGAAACGTATCACCAAAGTCCAAGAAAATCTGTGCGGCAAGCGAGTCGTGAGGTAGGAATTTCAGAATCGTCTGTCCAACGCATTTTGAAGCGCTGTCAATGGAAAAGTTACATTCCAAGATTAGTCCATGCTATTAATGAAGATGATCCGGACCGAAGAGTGGAGTATTGCGAGTGGTACTTGGCACGATGTGGATGTGGATTGGACGATGGGGTTTCGTAGAATACCCTCCGCGTTCACCAGACCTCACACCACTAGACTTTTTTTATGGGGATACTTAAAAGACAAAGTCTACGCTATAAAACCTGCAACAGTCGCTGAATTGAGAGCAGCCATTGAACGAGAATACACACAAATACCAAACGAAATGTTTCGTGATGTTTGCGATTCCATTGCTTCGCGTTATCAGCAGTGTCTGGACCAGAACGGACGTCAGTTTGAAAACAGGCGTTGACAAAACAATTAAATAATGTCTGTAGATTCTATTACATTTTGAAAATGAAATGTATTTTAATAAACACTGCCTTTATAAGTATTTAAAGTGTGTATACATTTTTTTGGGACGCCCTGTAGTTTAACCTAACTTCAGAAAGGAAGATTCATTCAGGGCTACGCCATCACATCGCTTCCCGACCGATCAGCGACGTTTTGTTTGGATAGTAGTTGAATGAGTGACCATTCACTGCGTCTAGATGAAATTGCGACCCTAAGATGGTTCGGATTCCACGTTAAGTTATAAGTCCCCTCGCCCTATGACTCTAGCTGTTAGTACGAATAAAAAAGGATTGCTAATGGAGATTTAGTTTTATTGTGACACATACCAGTGTAACCATTACTTTGAAGCTTGTTTCAAAGAACGTCCATTAACAAATATTGATACAAAAGTATTTTTGTAAAGTAAAATAAACAAAGTCCAAATTTTAAGAACAGAAGTCAATCGCAATATTCGTTTATCTGTTTTAGTGGAATCGGTTAAGAACCAATATCACAGCTACTTCCAATCTGTATCTCAGTGTATGTGCGAGGTAAAGTGTATGTAAGGCATGTTCCTTAAGTATTCTTGCGCATTACCACGAAAATTAACGAGTTGCGTGTAAAAGTCTAAATACTCATAATATCACTTTATTTGTATTCATAAAACACCATTATTCTCTACCTACAATAAAGCAATACTCAATTTATGATCTGGAAGCGATAGATTAACGTGTGTGTATATTATATATATATATATATATATATATATATACCGCAGAAAAAATATAAAATAACTAAATTACTAAATAGTCGATACCCAGAACTCATAAAACATGAAAATTAGCCTTGCTATGGCGCATAAATATGCTACCATTTATGTAAATAACTATTTATAAATAGATCCTGTAAATTGGGAGCCATAAATTTAAGCAGTCCGGGTAGCAGCCTGAAAGTTTATGCTCGCGTTCCCTCGCACGCACCCCTCTCCTGATAAGACAACTCCTAATTTATGACTCGGAGTAAACACAACTTAATCAGATAGGGTAGAGGAGGTTCAAGTACTGTCATAAATAAACGTATTAAGATAATCTTTCTTGTTTGCAGCTTTTGCAACAAGACATGTCAGTAAATATTCCCATAATTTTGTAGCTTAACTTTCCCTGTGGTGGCTTTTTTGTAACATTTTTTTATTCTTGCACAAGATTAAAAATATAATTTTATCGTGGGAAGCCACGTTATTTACATTACAAAACATTATAATTTATATTCCTCAAAGGCATAACACGCGCACGCGCTTCGAGTCTTTAATTTTTTGCATTTCTTTATTGTTGAACGTATGTTTAAAGCAAACAACAGAAAAATAGGACGTTTGCGTGTTGTTTGGCATTGAAATTATAGGCTTAAAGATCGGCAAAAGACGTTAAGTAGTACGCATATTAAGTATTTTTACAAAGTAAAAGACTTTCGATGAGTTGTGTTTGCTTGAAATCAAGGTTCTTTATAATTTCTTTTATTAAAAATTTATATATTTCAATATATACTACATACACAATATATATATATATATATATATATATATATATATATATATATATATGTGTGTGTGTGTGTGTGGTTTTTAAATAGAAAAAATTGGGATTACCTGAACATCAGGGCCCCCAGCCTTCTTTAGTTAGCCTAGTTAGGCTAACTAACGAAAATATCACGACTTAACCTAACCAATCGTTAGGTCAACTATACGCCCTTGACGATTGGCTAGGTTAGGTCGTGATATTTTCGTTAGTTAGACTTATAAAGCTAACTAAAGAAGGCTGGGGGCCCTGATCTTCAGGTGATCCAAAAATTGTAAACACCTTCAAAGAATTTTAATTTTAGGTAAACATGAAAATATAGTCTTTATTACACAAAGCTACTTCGTACAGTACATCTATCCTACATTAATTTTTGGAAAACAGTCGCAATCAATCACTTAAAATTCATTAAAAATTATTTTCTCCAGTCTTTTTCCTTTAAAACGGGCCAAAATTCGCCCATTAAAAGCACCAAACCGATAATAAACACAACCCCTTTATTACCTTCGAATCGAGGCGAAGAATAAGTGGAAGGTTTGCTGGTCGAATCCACGCCGAGTCTATCACATGAATCTTCCAAAATAATTTCCTCATTCCCGTTATCTTCTTCTGGAATAATTTTTCCCTCTTTATCTTCCCTGGAATTCGTTTTTCCCTCTTTGTGATCCTGGAATAAAGGTCCGTCCTCCGAGGGCTTCGAATAAGCCAGATCCGGAACGTCCTTCAGGGAAATGTGATTGAAGGTTTCCAGAACAGCTGGAATCATGTTCTTTGGATTTGTAATTGTTAGAAGCTCGCATCGTCTTTTCATCTGCAGTAATTTACGGTCGTTTATATTTTATTATACCATATACGTTATTTAAGTTTGAAATGAGGAAAAAATTAAGATAAATAGATTTTTATAAATTATTGAGCAATAATTCTTCGCTCATTTTTCGCTTTCATCTTTTGTTTTAATTTTATGCTCTCTGTATTATATGCGATCACGTTTCCTTAAATTCTTTAATATATAGAGTGTATACATTATTTTCTGTGAATTGTTAATGTAATTTACTGTGTGGAAAAGCATTACATAATAATGTAACATACGAGTGAAATACTGAAATATTAAGCATAAAAAATTATATATTTATGCCTATATGTCTTAAGATTATATATATATATATATATATATTTTTAATTGGGTTGTTTAATCTCCTTCGCAACATCTAAGGTCATATGACGGAGGGGACCTACAGCTTTACGTGGGATCCGAGCCACGGGATATATATATATAAAGTAGCAAAATAAACAAAATTAACTCATTATTTGTATGCAGTATACATTAATCAATGAACACTTGTAACACTTTCTCGAATAGTATTATGGCGGTTGTATAAATAAAATTAAACATATTTTAAAACTTTAAGATCTGTAGAAGTAGATTCAATGAATTATGCAAGTCATATTAACTTTTATAAACTTCAGTGTCTAGTTACCAGAGGCGTCATGCCCAGAGACGTTGGGTGGGCACGTGCCCCCCCCCCCCCCCAAATTTACTGGAATAAATTTAAATTTATGAAATAATATTTAGTAAAGATAAGATAATTCAGATAAATTAACCCTATATATACTGTTGACTATTCTTATCCTTAAAATGTAGTTAAAGCACTGAATTACTGATTTCTTACAACTAATTAAAATTTATTTCTCTGACAGTTTCCCCTCCCCCCCTCCAAAATATTTGTTGCATGACGTCCCTGCTAGTTACGCTAGTAGCACACGTTTTGTATATGGCTAAACATGATACTTTGATTTTTGTATTGTAGCTCTCTGCCGTGTCCTTACAAACGGTGCTTAGGGCCTTTACCACCCTATCAGATGAAGGATCATGGTCTACCACCATTTAATGTCCACTCAGTCAGGTGCATTTTACTGGGTATTTGTATTTAAGGACTATGCTTATAGAAACGAATTTAAGGTATCAGTAAAGATTCACTGCGACTTTTGAAATATAACTGCAGCGATCTGCTCCAATGAACCCGTTTTAAATCTTTTAAATGTCTACGTACCACAGACTGGGCAAGGCAGGTCCTCCTGCAGCAGGCGAGACTCCTTGACTCTAGATCCGTAAGGAAAGTCTGCAAACGCGTGTATGAGTAAGGGTAACAAAGCGCGAACTGGTACACATCAGTTTCAATGTCAAAGCAGAAGGAGAAACTAAGTATAAGATGTCCTTCCCTGTGCTCCACTGATCGATGGTAGTATACTTGTTCGGCTGGAATCCTGCTCCTACAGAAAATGAGATAAAAAAGAGATACTATAAAAGGTGACAACTTATTTGCTATGGGACCTATAAGCTGTTACCATGACTCCATCCAAAAAGCAAGTTTTGCATCCTCAGGATTTATATATTAATCCAATACCAGATTCTTTTTGAAATGTAATTAAAAATACAATTGAAATATAATTTTCAGAGTAAAGTCAGCACCCTAAATTTGTCAATGTTCGTGTTTCCTTCAAAGAAAACGCCAAAGACAGCTTACACACTCAAGAAAGCAACTCTTAAAACGGTTCCCGTGCGGATAGTGGATTTTTATCATACCTATTTATCGTGACTATATGACGACAGTTAGACACACACACACACACACAATGCATTTAATAAATACATTATACGATATATCTGATTTTTTCCTTCTCTGCATTTCTACAGATAGCACGTGAGAAGCATGGTACAAAGAAAAAACCCTCGTGGGAGGAGTGAGATTGCGAAGGCAGGGAATTGGTGAAGCGTAGAATATTTGCAGAAGTTACGATTATTGTTTTAGGGTTACGTCGTGGTCAGTTTAGTAGTATGACCGCAAAAGGTTAGAGTGCAATGCAATTGCAAATGTTGCAATGAATGCCAGTGCCAACCCCTCCCCTTTGTTGCAAGACCCCCCCCAGTGCCAAACCAAAGGTGAAAAAAAGAAGGAACTCCCCCAGCAAGTCGGGGGGAGTCCACCTGACCTATTTAGGGGAGAAGATGGGACGGCCTCACCCCCCAAAGGGGTATACCTAACCTAAGAGAGAGAGAGGAGGAGGAGAGCGAGGAAGAGACCATCCAGCTTCCACGAGAGCCGGAAGCTCAATGAGTGGTCATGATAGCAACACGTGACTTAGAACTCGAAATCCGCCAGTTAGCGTAGAAGCCAGTGCTTCCAGACATTATCAGCCAGTTGGCACAGTGTATACATCGCCTGAACAATAAAAAAGCGCACACAAACGCACATAGATCCCCTATTATTACACACACAGCTATATATACTAATTACACTGGTCAACAACAATTTTGTCACAAGGGTTTTGATGGGTGTTCTAAGTGTACTTTTTCATGCTGAATCTAAATATGAAATCAGATTTTTTTCTATCAGGCTTAGTTTACTTGTGACGCTATGTTCATTTTTTCCTCATTTAGCATGATCACCGGATAAAAAAATAATAACATATTATATATAATTAAGTATATAACAATATTATAATATAAAACATTATAAAAATAATAAATATAATAATATATTATATTAATTAATATAACTATAATAAAATATATTAATACAGTGCTCAACTTCCAGTACCAAATCCTCCTGAACATGTAAGTTTAAGTGATGAGGAATCAAACGTAGCTGTAGCATATCACGAGGAAAAAGATGAAGACATTTCTGATCCAACATTCCAGGCTACTTGTTCCTCCAATGAACCACATTTACTGCCACAAGGAGATCTAAATGACCTAGTTCGTGATTTGAAATTATCTAAGAAGCAGGCTGAACTTTTAGGTTCAAGATTAAAGGGTTGAAATCTACTACAACGTGACACTAAAGTTTGTTTTTTCCGCAGCCGCCATGATGAATTCAAAGAATGGTTCTCCATGAAGATGGACTTGTGTTTTGTAAAGATGTTAATTCAGTCATGGGGGCTCTTGGTCATGAACATAACGTGGATGAGTGGCGATTGTTCATTGACTCAAAAGTCAGCTTGAAAGCAGTCCTTCTTCACAACGGAAATAAATTTCCTTCTGTACCTATTGAACATGCTGCAAACATGAAAGAGTCATACGACAACATGAAGTTGCTTTTAGAAAAGTTTCAGTATCAGAAATATAAGTGGAATATCTGTGGAGATCTGAAGGTCATTGCACTTTTGCTAGGGTTGCAGCTAGGTTACACCAAGTACTGTTGTTTTTTATGTGAGTGGGACAGTAGGGACAATCAAAACCACTACGTTAAGAAGGATTGGCCAAAACGCACCTCACTTGTTCCAGGCAAGAAAAATGTTGTGAATAGTTCACTTGTTGACCCTGAGAAAGTGTACCTTCCTCCTTTGCATATCAAGCTTGGACTTATGAAAAACTTTGTTAAAGCGATGGATAAAGCGCAAACAGGATTCACATACTTGAGAAATAAGTTTCCCCGGATCAGTGATGCCAAGATTAAAGAAGGCATTTTTGTAGGCCCTTAGATCAGAGAATTGTTAAGAGATGAGAGATTTGAAGGAGAGTTGAATGAAGTTGAGAAAGCTGCGTGGCAGAGTTTCAAAAGTGTCTGCACAAATTTTTTGGGAAATCACAAGGCCGAAAACTATCCTGAAATATTAGATCTTCTTAAGTCTTACCAAGCGATGGGGTGCAATATGTCATTAAAGGTTCATTTCTTGGACTTTTTTCCGGAAAACCTGGGTGCGGTAAGCGACGAACATGGTGAGCGTTTTCATCAGGATATTTCTGCCATGGAAAACCGTTACCAAGGCAAATGGAGCCCCAGTATGCTGGCTGACTATTGCTGGACTCTTAAGAGAGACATGCCTGAGGCAAAGCACAGCAGAAAATCAAAACAAGCTACTTTTTAAACTACAGGTATGTCTTTTCGATCATATTTTAATAAGTATGTAACTATATGGGTTTTTAAAAATTAAATTGCATGTCACACAAAAACCAGACCTGATAGAGAAATTTTACAAACTTATTTGGATTCAGCACAGAAAATACTATAAGAATAAGGTATTTTCATTCTTGGGACACGAAAAATTTTTTTTTTTGTTGTCCAGTGTTATTTATTTATAGATGAGTTACTTTTGTCATTCATCTCTTATACAAAATGCCAGCAAAACAGCATTTCTTTTTATTCCAAGAAAGACAAAAAAAGACCCGAATTGTTCATTCTGACGAAGGTCAAACTTTTCACCCCACCCTAGACCTACGGTTTAACGGGGGAATCCAGCACCCCAGCATCTTAACCACTAGTGCGCCCAGAGTGCCCATTTTATCTACCAACCAATTGTGCGGAAGCTGGGTGTGCTACGCGTCTAATAAAAAGAAATACACAGGGCTCTTTACACTGCATATTATTCCAACAACATGCGGAAGGATGTTCGTTTACCGAGCGCCGGTTGCAATCACTGGGCCTCGAGCATGGACCCGATGCGGTTCCCGTTTTCGTACAAGTTTTTCATCCATCTTAATATTAATTCTTTTGATTTGAGAAATCTGTATATTAAATTTACGATATGAAAGCAGGTTTAATAATACGCAATAGATATACTAAAAACGTATATTAAATTTTGGTAAATTATTCTCATAGAATAACATTCAGCAATCCTTTCTATAAACTTTTATATTATTTTTATAAAGAAAATCCTGGCATTTCAAAGTTAATTAACTGTTAATTTTTATAGAAAACAGAGTAAAATACATTTACATTAAATTGTCTTCGCATCCACGATACTTTACGTTTCCAGCCATTATTAAAAATTAATGAAAATCTTAAAACGCATATCTAAAACTTGTTCACGGAATTTTACTTCTAATCCCCCATAAACTTTAAACGATGCGAATTGCCCCGATTTCCAAATTTAACTTCCAATCTCGCTAAGTACCTTATATATATATATATATATATATATATATATATATATATATATATATATGAATAGAAACGACATAAGTATTAAGGAACGTTTCTGCACACGAGGAGGAGAGATAACGAATAAATGAAAAATGAGGCGAACCGCCCAGGAATCGAACCCAGGGCCTTCCAATTGCCGGTTGGACGCGCTACCATTATGCTACGGTCCTCGATTAATCACAAATCGAAATTCTCCCACATAGGGCAGAAACCAATGCCCTGAGAGGGCACCCTCGCAAATCGTGAATATGCGCATATAACTGCAATGACCACGCAGTATATAAATGAATAGAAACGACATAAGTATTAAGGAACGTTTCTGCACACGAGGAGGAGAGATAACGAATATATGAAAAATGAGGCGAACCGCCCAGGAATCGAACCCAGGGCCTTCCAATTGCCGGTTGGACGCGCTACCATTATGCTACGGGCCTCGATTAATCACAAATCGAAATTCTCCCACATAGGGCAGAAACCAATGCCCTGAGAGGGCACCCTCGCAAATCGTGAATATGCGCATATAACTGCAATGACCACGCAGTATATAAATGAATAGAAACGACATAAGTATTAAGGAACGTTTCTGCACACGAGGAGGAGAGATAACGAATAAATGAAAAATGAGGCGAACCGCCCAGGAATCGAACCCAGGGCCTTCCAATTGCCGGTTGGACGCGCTACCATTATGCTACGGCCCTCGATTAATCACAAATCGAAATTCTCCCACATAGGGCAGAAACCAATGCCCTGAGAGGGCACCCTCGCAAATCGTGAATATGCGCATATAACTGCAATGACCACGCAGTATATAAATGAATAGAAACGACATAAGTATTAAGGAACGTTTCTGCACACGAGGAGGAGAGATAACGAATAAATGAAAAATGAGGCGAACCGCCCAGGAATCGAACCCAGGGCCTTCCAATTGCCGGTTGGACGCGCTACCATTATGCTACGGCCCTCGATTAATCACAAATCGAAATTCTCCCACATAGGGCAGAAACCAATGCCCTGAGAGGGCACCCTCGCAAATCGTGAATATGCGCATATAACTGCAATGACCACGCAGTATATAAATGAATAGAAACGACATAAGTATTAAGGAACGTTTCTGCACACGAGGAGGAGAGATAACGAATTTGCGAGGGTGCCCTCTCAGGGCATTGGTTTCTGCCCTATGTGGGAGAATTTCGATTTGTGATTAATCGAGGTCCGTAGCATAATGGTAGCGCGTCCAACCGGCAATTGGAAGGCCCTGGGTTCGATTCCTGGGCGGTTCGCCTCATTTTTCATTTATTCGTTATCTCTCCTCCTCGTGTGCAGAAACGTTCCTTAATACTTATGTCGTTTCTATTCATTTATATACTGCGTGGTCATTGCAGTTATATGCATATATATATATATATATATATATATATATACACCATAGGTAAGATAATAAAACAGAAGCTTATGATATGGCCATTCTCTCCATAACCCTTCTACAATTAAATTTTAATTTATTTTCAGTTCTAGATGGTTGTAAAATCCCTCATATATATATATATATATATATATATATATATGAGGGACTGCCCCTATTTCCAAATTTATCTTCCAATCTCGCTAAATCCCTCATATAATACACCACAGGCAAGGTAATAAAACAGATGTTTATTATACATCCGCTCCACAATTAATTTTTAAAAATTATTTTAGATGGATGTAAAGCCCTTCATATGTAATATATATATATATATATATATATATATATATATATATATATATATATATATATCGGTACAATTGGTTGGTAGATAAAATGGATATTTATTACACGCCATTCTCTTGACACCATAAACTTTAAACCGATACGATCTGTCCCCGATTTCCAAATTTATTTTTAAAAATTATTTTCAGTTTTAGATGGTTGTAAATCCTTCATATAAAGTTTTATTTTCCAAACAAAACGTGTCTCTCTCTCTCTCTCTTCTCTCTCTCTCTCTCTCTCAACAAATCATTTCTGGAAGAAATCTATGGAATGGGTAAGTTATTTCTGACACGCCCCAGAATTCATGGATCAGCCAATTACACCCAAGTGGGCGGAACCCCAGGACCTCTGGTTGGTGGATAGTAGCACTTACACGTTATGATCCGCCCAAATTTCACCGACGGTCAATAGGAAACTCGTGATTCGGCTATTGGGGGTGTTTACAATTAGGTTGGCGTATATAAAAGGGGGCTTTTTCATCTAGAATCCACAACAGTTGTATTTATCAACCAGTAGTTACAGAAATATCTCGTCATGAGTCAACCACAAAACCTTTATGGCTACCCGAAGTTGTTTGAAGATGGAGATGCCACAGCGCTGTCCGGCAGACCGGAGTGATCTTCTCTCCACACAAAGCATTGCAGAAATTTGTGACGGTGAGAAAGATTCAACCGCTGAAGACGACATTGAAATGTAAGTAATTAATTTAATTTGTGGTTCGGGCTACATACATCGTTTCATTCAGTACCAGTGTTAGTTAATTTATAAAAAGCTATAATAAATGCGTTTTGAAAAACTAGTTTGTGATTTAAGCGAAAGGTCGGGCTATGTATATTTATCGTTTCATTCAGGGCAAGTGTTATAATTTATAAAAACTCGTAGGATTTTAGAATTATTAAAAACTTTTAAGATTACTCGGTGCTGGCACATGATGCGTAGCACATCCAGCTAATCTTACTTTTGAAACCTGTCAGGATATCTGCTTTGTGATTATAATTTGCCTGGCACCCTAATCGGCATTTCTCTTATTGTAACTCTTTAATTAGACTAATTTAATTTAGCTTTAATTAAAAAGGAATTAGTAGGACTAATCATGTTAATTTCTCCTTAAAGGCCCGATGCGGAACTTGATCGTGTTATAGCTACTTTTCGCGACAGCTTTGATGAAAGGCAAATAAATGACAACGATTTGGAGGCTTTACCGCGCAGCCAACCCAGTGACCTGAGTACCGAGGTCGAGGTATTAGCTCACATCCGGTCCAACGAATGCCAGGTCATCGAGGAACTAATGTAAGATTTTTGTGGTTAAGAACAAAACACATTGTAGTTTCATTCAATTTATTAAATGGTAGAAAGCAGTTTTAGTGCAATTCGACTTACAGAACTAGCGTCCATTAAATAAGACTAGCATTACTGGAGACATTTTAGTTATAATTATATACACACACACACACACACACACACGTAAAACTTTACACAATATAGTTACAATTATACACACACACATAAAACTTTACACAATATAGTTACAATTATATATACACACGTAAAACTTTACACAATACAACGAGTGCGTACAAATGGGAACCTTTTTTTTATCTGTCTGCATACCAATTCATCATTCATCTGTGTCGCACAAATCGAATAATTTAAAAAATTATAAATCCCTTCCCACGTGACATGTGCAGGAGAAATGAAAGACAGTACATGCCACAAGTATTACTAAAATATCCTTGGAAACGGTAAGGATTCCAGACAATTTCAGGGACATGTACTGTTCGATAAATTGTACAACCACAGGGTCACTCCAGGGCTGATGCCGAGTGAATAAAAAAGTACATTTTCCCTATTTTTAAAATAGATTGCAAACCAATGAATCCCTTACCCCCACAATGTCCGTATTCACGATAAGCTACACCAATCTCTCGTAGTTGGCAATTTCAATGTTTCATTCTTCGCAAACACACCGATAAATTTGGAGCGTGTGACTCGGTCACTTCATTACTCTCTGGAGTGTATTCGCGTCCATTTTAAAAGTCTGTGACAACGTTCCTGAAACGGTCGACTCTATTAGAGCTTGTGATTCGAGGTATACAGTACACTAATAGGCGCGTCTATAGGGTCGGCGAATTCCAATCTGACTGAGATGTTCCCACTTTGTTGTGGACTTAAGTGTGTATTTACACTAGCAGATAAGTCGGGGGTAATATCAAATGGGTAAAGGTTAAATTGATCGACAAATTCTTTCTGCGTTACGCCAATCCCAAGCTCGTCACAGCCACCGGCAATATGGGCCAGATTGCTATAAGCTCTCGCGCAACGGGAACACAGCGTCTGATGAGTAGTCCGTAACCATAGTCCCGCCCAATGCAACGCCATTTACGTATAGAGTTATATTTTTAAGGCCGAAATTCTCGAATTTAAAGGCGCTTTTTATATTTTCCATTCGTCGAAGCGTGATCCTGCATTCCAATTAATATCCTTTTAGTAGAACTCCCAGGGCCATGTTTTCTAGTTTGATCTGTACTCTGTTAATTGGGTATTTTACTGTTGCGTGTATTAAATTTTTTTCAATTTCTACATATTTCGGCGAACTTAATTTCACTCGCCGTACGCGCAGATATGTTTCCATGATGTGAATCACAACGGGCTTTGCGCCCTCTTCTTGATCAGGTCCCAGATTTATGCAGATCTCAGGATTCGTGCGGTGAGCTTTAACTTCATATCCACCCATTCATAAGCAGTTTCTCCTGGAACGTGAAGTCTGTATGCAGACGTCCAAAACACTCGTATATCTTTTTAGAATTTTTAAATTTATCCTTTATACTACTTTCGTCTTTAGTCTGATAATAGCCCTCGGCAGTTAAAAAGGTATCCTTCGCTTCTTTTGAAAAGTTGAGGACATTTTCCAGATAGGCTCGTAGGTGATAATAACCCGTTCCTGCCGAGATGTTAACCTGATTTAAATACACCTCACACTGGCTGAATATGGAGTGTAGAAAGTTGGTTTCAGGGTATGCAGAGTAACTATCATCGCAGTCCGTTCCATCTGAATGGGCTATACGCAGTTTAGTACATGTGCATGCAGCTTGGATCAAAAAGTATGGGCCTGAGCTGGGTATCACGAATTCTATAGGGGCACTCGGTGAACTAATTGTGTTTAATGGGTTAATTGTAATAAAGTCACTATGCTCAATAGAAACCTGTGTAGGGCGCATATCAAAGAGGGACAGTTCCGATTTACCACATTGTGAGCTACACGGATGGATGAAACGCGCCATGACGAGTCAGAAATAGTGTCACCTCTCTCGACAAGTATTAATCAGCCTATGATTCGTGAGAACAGTGTCCTCAGCTTATATCAGTTAAAAAAATGATCACCCATAGGCTTCATACGCTCAGAACACTTCTTTTTTGATGTCCTTTTACATTTAGCGCCACGTGTTGGTAACCCCTTCTTCCTGACAGCCCTCTTCTTCCTCTTTCCGCCACCACGCATTTTTCTCTTTGCATCTTTGATGATTTCGTCCGGTGTGCGTTTTAAATGTTTTTTTAGAGCTTCTTTAGGTTTAGTTCCACCCATTATGTCTTCTACCGCGTTAAAACCTGATTGTAACGCCTTCCTCCGGAGCTATCTAGCACCCCTCTTCAACAACGGGACAGCCGTGCGTAGTATGATTGAAAAAATGGATCGAAGCCCACTCCCACGCCGATATCTCACTCCTCGATAGGTTGTGAAAGGCCTACGGGTCATTATAACTGAATGCGACGAAAGTGTAGCTTCACTGTTAAGCTCCCATCACCGAATGGGAAATTTTTTCCCTCAATCGTTCTTATATATATTGAGATATTGGTTAATAGATTAGTCGCAACATTCACATAATGGGGCTTGTCATATTTAATGCTCAAACTCTTCCGTCTATGGTTGAGAATGTGTGCAATGCGCAGCAGGCGCGTCTGGGTGTCCCCTACAAATTGATGCTCCACGATATTGCTGTAAATATAGCACATAACTGGGGATGGGTAGCTTTCACCCAATTTCCCCAACTTTAACCGATACATTAAGTTGGAGAAGTCATGTTGTGCCTCGTGAAAGCTATCTCTTTGGAGGGCTGCATCATATCGACCCTCGGCAAAAATTGTGAACAGCTCTTTGTCTTTGTTGATTTTAACTTCAACGTGCGTGCAGGCGTGTCTATGCTTACGACTTCAAAAAATAAGTCGTTTGTCAGGTACGACTTCTCAAGACTCTTGTTTAACCCCGTCACAATGTCCGTGGCTATGTCATAATGACCGATTCCTAGTGTTACATTTGTACTATAGTACTGTACCTCACCGAACAGGACTGATCGCATAGTGTTGTCTAAGGTTATGTCTAATTTTTCACACTCATCGACTCTTCTAAGGATCAGAAATATGATCTGTTCATTTTCAAGAGTTAAAAATTTGGTGGCTAGCTGGAATTCACAAACACCAACTTCGTACGAATCACGTTCCAACTCAATGGGCCCATGGAGTTCTGTTACAAAGTTGGCCAGGGTGTTGTTAGGATGTACAGACAGAGAAGAAGAGGACGGGAGTGTGACATAGAAGTGGTTAGGCGCCATGTTGCATACTATTTAAGCTTCATTATTGCAGCAGCTTTTATATAGGTGTTGAAGCTTTCTGGGTACCCTAGCCATTTCACCAGGTACATTTTTCTCTTTCCTGAACCTTTGCTGCCTAAAATTTTTTCAATTTTAAACACATTTTTTCCTAAATTAAATGCCACTTTCTGCAACTCCTCGCGGTAAAAGCCTCCTGCGATTTCTCCCCATTCAAATCTTCAACGTAATACATCATTATCTCGCCTTTAGGTCTCAGCACTAACTTTAAAAATCTCACGTGTCCATCCTTGCTCAAATCCCTTCGCGAATTTATTTCCCGAACGCGATAGCCTTACATAATCATTGATTTTGAAACGTGTAGAGTGTGGTGGCGGTGCTCCATCTCTTCTCACATCAGCTCTGGCGCGTACCTCTTTCTAAAACTTCGTTAGGTGTTGTGCCAATCGTACGGTGGTGTGAACGGTTGTATGACGAGGCCAATGATCCCAGAATGTTTATATATTTGTATATGTTTTTATGTGTAAAATAGCGATGCATGCGTTCCTTTATGGTACGTTGAACTCTTTCAGCTAAAGAGGCCTTATGTATAGAATTGCTAGTGTAGTAACTGATATTAAACTCTGTCAGCATGTTCTGAAAAGCGCGGCCTATAAATTCTTTCCCCATATCCGTACAAAAATAGCCAGGAACCCTGTTTTCTTTCAACATCAGCGTTTTGGTAGCTTTAGCAACTGTTTCAGGCGATTTATTTTTCAGAGGAATTAGCCACAGATATCTAGAGAATACATCTATTATGAATAGGATGTAGCGGTAGCCATCATTATACACTGAATATCTTTGCATGTCTGTTAAATCCGCTTGCCAAATAGAGTCAATCGAAGCCGCTGTTGTCTTGGCCGTTTTAAACCTTTTTCTCACCGGCTTATGAAGTGTATAAGCATCCTGCCCGCAAAAACCTCTCAACATCTTTTTTCCCTACTCCATCATTGTAAACACCTCTGTACAGTCTATTAACACCGCCATAGGAGGCGGGGTTAGAAATGTCATAATAGCGTTTTCTTAATATGTTAGCCATTTGCGTATTTTAGAGACACGTGGATAAGGTTGGCCGTTTGGTCTCTTCTTTCTCCTCTTCAGAGATGCTACTGTTGGGGTGATGGCGTACTCAGTTGTGACACATGCGAGACTTGCTCCAAGTCTTTTAACCTATTCAGATTTCCTATCAATGTTTTGGGGACATTTATTTGTTGTAGTCTTGCTTTAATATGCTTCCATCCTGTTGGTGAGGGCCTGTCCCACTTTCTCACCAGATCATGGACAATGTCGACGATATTGGATCCCTGTACCCTTGTTCCTTCAACAATGACCTCCTGTATCGGTCCACTGTATGATGGGGTCCTCACTCAATAGATTATAAAGACTTAAGCCTTTATTCCTCAATGTATGTGGGAGACTGCTTTTTAATACATGCTCGATGTGTTGCGTTCCGTTATTCTTTGGTTGGTCATCTCTAACGTGGCCCAGGTCCTATGTCGCCATGCTCATCGTTGCTCGCGCTGTGCCTAATAACCACGGGGAGCTCTGTCGGATTCTTATAATCTTCGTACTCATGAAGAAATTTCTGCAGAGCCTCTTGGTACAAGATCCTTTTCTCATCAGGTGACTTTTCACTGTTTAATAGGGCTAACAATTCGCTTTCCATTCTTTTAAGCCTACTTTTACGGGGTTCTAGAACCGTGTCTGGATTCTTTGAACTTTGCAGTGAAGCATACACCTCGTGCGGAATCACTACCACTTTCTTCATTATATTAATCTAGTCAGTAAAGGTCCCAAAACTGAAAATAAGATGGGGAGGAATGATCCCCCTCTTTGTACAATAATTCGCTTTTTCTTCCCCACAGTTTGACTTTTACGAGCGACGCACGTATTATGTTCTTGTAACGACGTAGGCGAGCCTTCTGAGGGGGTTTCATTGGCATTACATTTTACAACATTAAGACAGATTTCACAGATGCATTTTAAAAAGTCGGAGTCGATATTTTTAACAAACATCTGTTGCAATGCCCGGGGCAATCGTTGATAGATTTTTATTAATTCACTATTTCTTCAGCCTATTTGTCATTCTGGAATATACACCGTTTCAGGCTCGTTTGGGAATATATTCGTTCTTAGAAGCACCCTAAACGTGTTTCGCGGGTGAAGGTCACAAAGCAAATATCCGTAACGCTGACTTGTGGCTTCTTTCTAAACCTCCAAAAACTCCTTACGCTGATTCGGGAATATTTGATTGGCTGATCCTCTAATTTGTTCAAGAATAACACCGTTATGGGCACAAGGCTATTTACTGGCTCATACACCTACAGCAACAGACCGAGGTATACAGAAACCGCCCGCAACACGGGGGAAGTACCCATTAAGGTTAATAGTCGTGTTTTTTGGGTTGATGGTCTAAGTGAGGATCCAACCACTGGTGAGAAGATTGTGTACTCCTATAACGGCTGCTGGTGGTATTGATGCCCACGCCCTGAGTGTGCCGTCACAGGGGACCTCCATGGAAGATCCCCCGCCGACAGCTTCGCATGGACCCGTAACCGCGATCGTTTTTTGGGTTGATGGTCTAAGTGAGGATCCAACCACTGGTGAGAAGATTGTGTACTCCTTTAACGGCTGCTGGTGGTATTGATGCCCACGCCCTGAGTGTGCCGTCACAGGGGACCTCCATGGAAGATCCCCGCCGACAGCTTCGCATGGACCCGTAACCGCGATCAACTTATAGGCCCCCACATCACTCACAAAATCGTGTGGGAGCATGAGTATGATGCACGGATGGAAACAGATGGCCAATACCTTGAAGAAATAAGAGCCATCAAACGTTCAATGGTGTTGGACCCCGTCAATTGCGGTGACAGCTTGTTTGGAGGGCGTACAAACCCATTCAAACTATACTTTCCGCCTACGGAGGGTGTGAAACTCCATTACTACGACTTCTGTTCTTTATATCCCTATGTGATGAAGAACAATCCGTACCCCGTAGGTGCACCTGAAAAACTGGTGGGCCCCGCCATGTCAACCATCGAGGAGTTCTCAGCTAACTTGAGTGAGCGCTACTTTGGACTCTCTTTCGTAGATGTGCTCCCCCTCGCGATTTATGGATACCGATCTTACCCGTCGTTATAGATCACAAGCTCATGTTTCCCCTGTGCGTGAAGTGCGCAGAGGAGAACAGCGGGGATTGTAATCATACAACCAATCAGCGTAAGATCAGAGGTGTATATACAAGCCCTGAGCTGGACCTAGCCGTTCGCCATGGCTACAGAATATTGAAGATACATGAGGTGTGGAGGTTTCAGAAACTACCGAACATTTTTACGCCATATATAAACGCTTTTTTGAAAGATAAGGTAAAAGCATCGTGGTAACCCCGAGGAGTTGATACCGAAGATGAAAAATCGGCTTATATTCAGCGTTACCTTGCCTGTGAAGGTATACAGCTTGACCGTTCCCAAATTGTTAAGAAGCGCTTTAGTGCAAAGTTGTTTCTTAACAGTCTTTGGGGAAAATTTGCACAGAATACTGGCAAAGGGAACGTTCATTTGGCACAAAGTTATAGTGAAGTCTGGGATTATGCCAACGCTCCCGATAAAGAGGTTATGGAAATCGTGAATGTAGGTAATATTTACATAATAAAGTACAACATCACCGAACTGGCCACAGATACCTCACGTGTTACAAACATACCTGTAGCCAGCTTCACAACGGCCTACGCCCGCATCAAGCTTTGGGGACTACAGGGTGCTGTACGCTGACACAGATAGCGTAATATTCACAGAGATGGAGGGTGAATACACGCCTCCTATTGGGGAATTTCTCGGAGAGTTAACTGACGAGATCAAGGATGAGTATGGTGATGGTGCATACGCTGACTCATTTGTATTAACAGGACCAAAAACTTATGGGGTACGGGTGAGGGTGGTGGAGGATATGAAATATATCGTGAAGGCTAAGGGTATCACGCTTAACCATGCGAACCGACGAGTCGTTAACTTTGACTCGTTGAGGGATCTAGTGTGCTTTGAAGATGAAGACAACCATCCACCCCAACTGACTGTGGGGACCCACAATTTTCGGGCGCAGAAACTGAGGTGTGTGAAGGAACTTAGGGGCACGAAGGTATGCCGTGTGTGTGTGTATTGTTAACGATATGTTTATTTATTACGTATATTTGTTTCAATTAGGGTTTAATTTTCTCCTTTGTATGCGTGCGTGTGTACAATCCTAAGCTACGCCCACTGTGAGCTCGGTCATGTGACTCCTGCTACTACCTGGGCATATCTCTACCTTGACGTGCTCAGTTGACCTCTGCAAACCCTGGAGCTCAGACGTGTATTTTCTCACGTAGACAAAAAAATAATGATGGCTACTTTTGATATTGCGTGTTCGACGTTTATGAAGTGGTATTCGGTAAAGTCGGAAGATGTGGTGAATACTGAAAGACTTCCTACCCCACCCTCCTTTGAGACTTTTAAGGCTACATTGAATCGCGCGAAGGAACAAGATGTTCAAATACTCTATGGATATTCTGGCGAGAGTATTGCCGGATTTCGCGGCACAAACGACGTAATGGACTACGTTGTAGGGCTAAACTGTATAAAAGTGTACATATACCGTGAGGTGAAAGAAACAACGAGTGCAGAAGAGAAGCAACGGATATGGATAATGAGTCTTGTTGATGAGTGGTATGACAGGCGGTATTATGTCATGCTGCATCATACCGAGTATGCGTACCATGCGGCTGAGAATGTGAACCTCGTCATCATGGACAAGCTAAAGTACTTTTACCACTACATTCATATATATCATGACGAGGTTCGCAGAGAGGTTGTGGCTAAAGGACTGTGTGAGTTTTTAATAGAACTTAGAGACGAGTATCGATTGTTAAACAAAAATGATAAATACGGTCACATGTTTCTCTCAAATAGTGCACCGGATTGTTAATGTGTGAAGAACGTCTAGTGGGCATAAAACATTAAAACTGAAATTACCCAATGTGTCGGAAAATTGTCCGGTAAATGGCCAGAAGTACTCGTATGATTCATGCTAGAACAAATCCGTACACGATCCGCACAGCCGTGGATCATAGTCATCTCAGAGCTTGAACCGACTGGACGTACACTCCTCGAATACGATGGAACTTCCTTTGAGAGGCATTCTCAATGCCGCGTACGATGTGTCCGTGACGAAGTCATTACGCGTGTTCAGGCGTGAAACCGGCGCCATTAACTATGTACTTGAGACGATTTGTAGACAAGCAAACTCTGGTAAACAATGTTATTTATTTAAGTGTTGAGGAGATGAATAGTCTTCGTGATAGTTGAGAAGTGGGGTGAGGACCGTTATAAAATACCTACAGGTGTAGGTACAAGAAGAGAACAGGTTAGTGATGCCCCTCATATGCCGTTGTTTGTACGTTGTGTATAAATAACGATCAGCCATGAATTGATATACGACTGATGTGGAAGAATGCATCTGATAATAACGTTCTTGTCCTTACGCGAAACCGATTCATCCTCAACAGAATGTTTGAAATCGTCGGATTCCGCAAGCTGAAGCCTATATTAGCCTCGCGTGTTATGGATATGATTTATTTTGACACGGATCTTGAATACGCATACACTGCTCTGCTCGACGGTTTTATCGAATGTAGGAATGAGCAGGGCGAGAATGGTCTAGAGCTGGATGCTTATTGAAAAGGTTTAGACTCTTCGAAATATCACGAACTTTGGTACAAAGGACTTGAGCGGTACAGGGCAGAGCTCGCCTACACTGTTCACCCTGAAGAATTGTACCTCTAATATAAACAGCCGTCGTTACGACTTGGAAGATTATTTCAATTGCCGTTATGCTCGGGTCGGTAAGGAAAAAACCCTCGATTGGAAAGGAGTGTTTATAAACTTGTATTTAATAATGATGTGGTTGCTAACGATACCTTCTTCGTGCGTGCTTTTGATTGATTTCTACCCGTGTTTAAAGATAACTTGCCAACCAAATGTAAAGTGGGCACAAAAATAGTATTGAACGATATGAAGGCCATTTACATCGAGTATAGGCGCCCGCACACCTTGAGCGGTGATATAATGTTAAATCGTATTTACTGCGTAGTGCAAAGCAATAATGATGTGACTGTAGACTCGATTACGTGCGAGTTTAATGTTTTAATTAAGCGCAGTAGAACGAATGTATTTTGATGTATATTTATTTTCAATATATTTAATTATTTAATATAATTGTGTGTGTATATATATATATATATATTTCCTGTACTAATATGTTGATGATTATACTCCATCGTTTTGTATATTATTTTTATTTTCAATATATTTAATTATTTAATATAATTGTGTGTGTGTATATATATATATATATATATATATATATATATATATATATATATATTATATATATATATACATGATTATACTCCATCGTTTTGTATTATTATTTTTTATTTTATAGTGTTTAAACTTAAAATCTTATTTTCGTTTTTATAACTGTTTTGCGCGTTCTTCTATTTCAGTTCTCTTTATCTTTCATCATGTTCTTTACACTCGCTTCGCTCTACTTTATAAACACGGGAGACATGGCCGTGGGCGCCATTTTTACACTTTCGAATAATGCAAAAGACAGGGGATTAATTATACACTTCATTACACTTTACTGACTTTTATTTATACCGAAACACTTTTAGATAAACGGGGTAATGCGAGGGGGGAAGTAACGTTAACATTTTAGTCGGAGAGAGAGACGAAATAATATTCTAAATTCACAAAAACATCTTAATACCGAAAACACCTTATTAAGCCCAAGGCCGTCCATCACTCCCGTTTTTGGGCACTTCTCTCTCGTCCCTAGACCCATTTAGGGCTGTTGCCAACTAGCCTTTTATAACTAAACAATTATTTAACTTAAATACATTTCTTATTAACATTATTATCTTCTTTATTGAACAAACATTATTAAATTCTTATAAACAAACATTTCAATTCTTAATTAGACATTGCTACAATTTTCAGTATATTTAGCATTATTTTTTATTTTCAATATATTTAATAAATTACTAAACTATATATATATATATATATATATATATATATATATATATATATATCAGTGACGGTTCGTGGTCAGGTATAGTAGGAGAGGCCCAAAATTGTCTATAATATATACTTTATAATAAAATAGATAACAAAATGTTTGATGCCCTACTTTTTGCATGTCACGATCGTATAAAATTAATACTATCCAAAAAATCCTCTTTCATAGTTTTTAGTGATAAGTAGGGGAGGCCCAAAATTGTCTATAATATATGCTTTATAAATAAAATAGATAACAAAGTGTTAGATGCCCTACTTTTTGCATGTCACGATCGTATAGAATTAATACTATAAAAAAATCCTCTTTCATAGTTTTAGTGATAAAAACAGAGGAGGCATAGGAGGCCGGGCCTCCTCTGTTTTTATCACTAAAAACTATGAAAGAGGATTTTTTTGATAGTACTAATTCTATACGATCGTGACATGCAAAAAGTAGGGCATCTAACACTTTGTTATCTATTTTATTTATAAAGTATATATTATAGACAATTTTGGGCCTCCCCTATTATACCTGACCACGAGCCGCCACTGAATAGATATATTTCTCCTGTACTGTTATAGTGGTGGTTATAATCCATCGTTTTGTATATTATTTTTTATTTTTGATTTATATATATTCCTCGTTTGTATTTCTTATATTATTATTAATTTTTATTGCATATATTCCTCGTTTGTATAGGATTGTATATTTATTTTCTATATATTTCGTGAACTTGATTCCAATAATTCGTCTAAATAAACAGAATGATGTAATGGTGTTTTATTTAATTATTTTAGTTGTATATATAAACGATATTATTATTTAATTATATGTATACCAAATGGCTGGTTAGGCCTTCTAAACCAACTGACGGAATTCTAAGCCAACTGTCAAGAATATCTGAATAGCGTAATCTGGCAGTTGAAAAGTTATTAATATATACACCTGCCTTCTAGGTCTTCTACGTCAACTGTGGGTTAAGCCAACTGCCGGATAATGCCAGCTGGCGGAAAGTCAACTGTCAAGAATATATGCTTTAATTAAATAAATAGCGTAATCTGGCAACTCAACCCTAATAATGTACACCTGAACAGGCCATTTACGCCTTCTAAGAAGCCTTCTAAGCCAACTGGCTGATTAGGACCTAATAAGAGAGCGGGCGCTCGGATGAACTCTCGTTCTAAATATCTAGATCACCAAATATCTTCTACTACTTCTTTCACCACCTTTCTCTACAAAAAAAAAAAAATGGTGTCAATAATCCAGCAGGGTTGAAAGCACCTTAAACAGAAAAAAACAAAAAACAATTATGCGTCCGGCAGGAGCCAGGCGAACATCCCTCTATCCTTCTTAGGTTAGGGCTTAGGTTAGGTTTCCCTTTGGGGGTGAGGCCGTCCCAACTTCTCCCCCAAAGACCCTCCTCCTTTCTCTCCCTCTCTTAGGTTAGGTATACCCCTTTAGGGGTGAGACCGTCCCACCTTCTCCTCCAAAGAGGTCAGGTGGACGCCCCAGCTTGCTGGGGGAGTTCCCCTTCATTGCAGCTTGGGGGATAACCGCTCCCCTTGTTGCATAACCTCTTGTAACATTCCCCCTCCCCCATTTGCAACATTGATCAATATTGCAAAGACTTATTTTCAACGTGAAATTTCAAGCATTGAAATAATTTAAACTTACCAGAGAAGTATCAAAGCATAATGGATTTAGGGCGATAATTAAAAACAACGCATCAAAACCTTTTATAAGAATATGAAATAATTTAAATTGTGAAACTTTCTCAATCCAAATTCACTCATATGAAAAATGATTTAAATATTTCATTTTTTAAAGAAGTCGAACGAAGGACTTAATATTAGAATTAATTATGAATTCAGTTTTGAGCTTCTGTATGACATTTAGAATTCTCTAATAGAAACCGTCACCTGTAATTGACAAGCGGTAAATTTCCTTTTAATTATATGATATATATATATATATATATATATATATATATATATATATATATATATATATATATATATATATATATATAGTGTGTGTGTGTGTGTGTGTGTGTGTAAATTACAAAAATCAACTGGACAGATTCTTGAGCAAAGTCCTGACCAACCATGCGTAGCTGGCTACGAGGGCATGATGAGAATGGAAAGCAACTCTCTCCACCAAATCTCGCAAATGAGGCGGGATGCTGAAGAGGGGTCAACCGATGGTCAGTCCTGAACCATCGTTCGAATAAAACAAAACTAAATATTCAGTTTCGGGATTATCAGCTTTTTGGACCCTTAACACGCCTAAAGTTGGTCATGTGAAAAATAACTAACCAACCTAAAACAACCACCTAACGTAGTGTAACTTAACCCGGATATAAAAAAACCCTGATTGGTGCAATGGATGAAATGGACGGATCACCAAAATCTGGTGGTCCCAAAATACAAATAACTAAATAAATAAAGGACCAAACAGACCGACCAGCTGGTTCCTACAAGGCTGTCTGCTCAAGGAGGAAAGTTAAAAGTTAAAAGATGGAAAGAAATTTAAAGACAAGTGAAAATTTTAAAGCAAAGCAAAGCAAAGGGGGTTAAAACAAAAGAAGGAAATTTAAAGATAATTGAAAATTTTGAAGTAAAGAGGAAAGAACCCGATTGAAATTTTTACAGTACTTTTATGCGCTAACAAATGCTTGTAATTGGGGGTTTAGGGCAAATGAAGCATCTAATCTCTTTTTGAAGGACTCGACCGAATTACTTTCAACTAAGCTGGCTGGTAATCTATCCCACAAATCAACTATACGGATGAAGAAAAAATGCTTAGCTTCATTAGCATTGAATTGTTTACCAACTAATTCAAGACCATTACTACGAGTTCTAGCTGTATTTCTGAAGGTGAAACATAGTTTGACGTCGACGTTATCAAAACCTTTAATCATTTTAAACACCTGGATTAAATCTCCTTGAATCCAACGTCTTAAAAGTGAGCATAAATTTAACGTTTGTAAACGGGCAGCGTATGATTTGTTTCGAAGTCCAGGAATCATCTTCGTAGCCCGTCGCTGCACTCTCTCAATTCTGTTTATGTTCTTTCGTAAATATAGTGACCAGAACTGAACGCAGTATTCCAGGTGGAGCCGTACTAAGGAATTATATTATTTTAGTATTGTTTTTTCGAATTAAATTCGAATGATGTACCAATAAATCCTAAGATTTTATTTGCTTTTCTAACCGCTTCGATATATTGCTTACTCGGGTTAAAAGTGTCGACAACAATAATGCCTAAATCTTTCTTATCCGTAACACTTGTTAGTGTCTTGTCGCGCATAGAATACCGTTCCTTAACATTATGTCTACCGATATGCAACGTTTTACATTTATCTATACTAGCAAAAGTGGGCCCTACGGGCCCATTTAGCTACACCTGCGGTGGTGGGGCCTTCGGCCTCAGTAACTGGGAGTCGCTCGCTATCGCCCTCCGGACAGGTAGCAGTATATGTCACAGTATATGTAGCAGTATATGTCACAGCTAGCTGTATATCGGGACTACCAAACTGCTGTCCCCATTACGCCCACCCCTCCACCGTTATCCCCACCCTCTCCCCCATTACCCCCACCCCTCTCCCCATTTACCCCCACCCCTCTCCCCCCATTTACCCCCCACCCCACCCACCCCCATTGCTCCCACCCCTCTCCCCCCTTTACCCCCACCACCACCCTTCCCCCATTACCCCCAGGGGAAGGGGGCTGGCACCTTGCAACAATTGATCAACATTGCAATTGCATATATGCACTCGAACATTTTGCGGTCATCCTACTCTCTTGGAAGATTGTGTAATTATACAGTGCTCTTCAACCTGGGTATCATTTTCGAAGTACTTCCAGTACATTCACTTGTAATAGACATTAAATAGCTCGTGCTCGGCCGCGGAATGACCTAGGACCGGGAAACTTCACAGAGCACATCGGCAGCTCATGGGCTATAAGTTGGTGGTGTTGCAGAATTTTCCGAGGTGCCGTTTAGTCTGTGCACAGTTCCGTAGAAGGCGGACAGACGCACAGACACACAGACACAATTTAGCTCAATAGTATATAGGATGGTGTCGGACGGACGGACAAGACTCCCTTTTTACAGTATAGATTCAAGAAGAAAAAAGCTGAAGTTCATTTGCCAAATTTCTGCTCATTCGATTAACTTATTAATATCTTCTTGAATCTTCAGACGTTCTGTTACTGATTTTGCTCGTCCGCTCAGTTTGATACCATCCGCAAATTTTGAAATTATACTGTTAATAATTCCTATGTCGATGCCAATGATATAAATAATAAAAAAAACTGGTTCCTGAGGCACTCTGATAGTTACACTTCTTCATTTAGACGTTCTGCCATTAATAACCACTGTTTATGTCCGCCAAACCAATTTTCGATCCATTTGAGAACATTGCCATCAATTCCATGAGAGTGAAGTTTAGTTAATAATCTTCTGTGGGACACTTTATCAAACGCCTTTTGAAAATCGAAATATATAACATCCACTGTTTTACTCTCGTCATATATATTTACGATATGTATTAGGGGATGTATTAGCGGTGGTAACCAGTGGTAATTTTACATAGGTTAGTGATATGAGTGGTACCACCAGGTGGATTGATCATTGTCTCACTAGTAATAATCTAAAGGATCGAATTGTTAGAGTTCATATTCTGCATGATTTCCTTCTTTCTGATCATAGCCATTAGAAATATTAATTAACTTTACCAATGTATGCGCAACACGATTTAACAAGAACTCAATAGGTAAGAATAATCGCGTCAATTGGTCCGATGTTAATATGCAACAGAGAATAGAATACAAAGACAGAACAAGTCACCTCTTTAATAATTTATAGAAATTTTGCATCTTGCCTGTAGTAATCCTTGCTCAAATGATTCTCACTGTAAACTCATAGATAGGTATTATAGTAAGATAATATCCCTGTTAAGAGAAGCAGGAAGCCCCTCATTAAATCTTACAACTATCATACTAAGATTATTCCTGGATGGAATGATTTTATTGCCCCCTTGAAGAGGGAATCGAAAGACGCCTATGATATGTGGTGCTTTCGTCGTAGACCCAGATTAGGACCTGTATACATGAATATGTGTAGAAGTAGGGGTAAGTATAAGGCGGCCATAAGGCGATGTAAACAAGAAGAAGAGTCTATTCGAGCATCAAAAGCCTGTGAAGCTCGCATAAATAACGATAATAACAAATTTTGGAAATTTGTTAAGAATCAAAGCGGGTGTAAAAAATGTCCTCCCTCCGACAATCGATGGGGTGTCGGGGGAGGATGAAATTGCAAAGCTGTGAAAAAACCACTACTCTAACATTCTAAACAGTGTGAGTAGGGATAATCTTAAGATAGATTGCAGCGAAACGACTGTGAGAGGGACAAGGGAAAATACTTTGATATCATTTTCTGAAGTAAAGAGGTTAAATAAAGAGTTAAAGACTGGTTCTGCGTCAGGGGTAGATGACCTATCGAATGAGCACTTAAAATATGCCAATGACGTAGTATGTCTGCATATATCATTGCTCCTATCAGCCATGCTTGCTCATAGCTATATCCCTGCAGAGTTCATGAGGGTATATATCTTGTCCCTGGTCAAAAATAAGTACGGAGACATTCTGTCCAGCAATAATTACAGGCCTATTGCTGTCGCTTCCTGCTTCTCGAAACTACTAGAAAAACTCTTGCTACTCCGATTAAATGATTTCCTATGGACATCTCCTAATCAGTTTGGTTTTAAAAGGTCCCACTCAACTGACCTGTGTATCAATGTACTTAAAGAAACAATATCTAAACACATTGACAGTAATTCAACTATTTATAGCTGTTTCCTAGATATAATTAAGGCATATGATCGAGTGAACCACAATATTTTATTTGAAAAACTAGAAGACAGGAAGGTTCCCATGTACATATTAAACGTATTGAAATTTTGGTATTCCCACCAATCTTTCACTGTTAGATGGGGCAATGTATTATCAGTGTGTTTTGGCTCCTCTTGCGGGGTGAGACAAGGCTCCTTGCTCTCCCCTATGCTGTTTAATGTGTATATCGACGGATTAATTGCTTCACTTAATGAGGCAACAGTGGGATGTTGTATAGATAACACAAGGATAAATAACTTAGTTTATGCCGAGGATATGGTGTTAATAAGTCCCTCTGTTAAAGGTCTGGATCGGCTACTAAAAGTCTGCGAAATGTATTCGCAGAAACATGATATTCTTTTTAATGTTACAAAAACTAAGGTTATGCAGTTTCATCCTAAAAGCTGTAATCAGCCAGCTGATATAAGGTTTGAAATGAATGGTGAAGTAATTGAGGAAGTACAAGAGTTTAAGTATTTGGGTCAAACTATCACCAGCTCCTTGAGTGATGACTCGGATATAAGAAAACAATCTCGAAGCTTTTGTGCTAAAGCGAATATGACTATAAGGAACTTTCGGTTCTGTACAAGTGCAACTAAAGACACTCTCTTTCGTACTTTCTGCAGTAATATTTACGGACAGGAACTCTGGGTGAATTATAAAAAAGGTTCTGGCAGAACCCTAAATTTGCTGCACAACAGGTCTTTTAGATTCTTACATAAATTACCCCCGAGATGCTCAGCTTCGCAAATGTTTGCTACCCGCAATGTCCCGAGCTTCCCGAAGGTAACAAGACGTGCCCAGTACAGTCTGATGCAAAGAATTAAAAAATTAACCAACCCGATTATCCAAGCTATCCATGAGTCCTGCTGTTTATCCTCTATAGTCTAAGCTATGGAATTCTTGGTACGAAAACGTCTGTCTGTAGCTCCACTTAACTTCGGCATTACAGTATTATTTCTAATCAATTGTATATATTTCTATCCTTAGTATGTGAACTGTCATTGTATTAATAATATTTGTCATATGGACTATAATCTGCCAATAAACCTTTTCATTTTCATTTTATATCATTTAAAAAGTCGAGCAAATTACTTGTAAGACAAGAATGATTATGTTGAAAGCCGTGTTGAGACTCTTTAATTAAATTATTCGTTCCTAAATGATTAACTATTTTGTCCCGAATGATCGTCTCCATAAACTTACCAACTTTTTTCCACTTTAGTGAGATGTCACTGGTTGATTATGACCCACGTAGCATGATCAACCATGATAACGACTTTGGCAGGTCGCACATGTATATAAATAAACAACAAAGGATCTCAAAAGCACGGGGAGGTGATCTTTATGGCGAAAAAAGGATTGCAGAGAATTAGAATTAGAATTAATAATTATAAAGTCGCATTGAGGGAAGTGTCTGTCCAAAATAGAGTGGACATCTTTATTAAGTTGAAAGTTAGTTGGTCTAAAAAAGGAAGCTTAAGATAAACCTTCTGTTTCGAAACTGTGGACTGAATTATTTTGGGCGAATATAGGTTATTTAAAAATTTAGAAATTAAAGTCTCAATAGTCAAAGTACAATAAAAATTATAGTTAAAAAATCTCTTAAGATACTGAATTTCTAAGTCAAATAAAGACCAACTTGAACAAAGGTGATAGGCTCTAAAAATACGACTTTTAATACTAGCCAGCTTAAAACTAAGTGGAATATTGGTGAAAAAATGAGTACCGAGTTGGGTAGTAGTTGGTTTTCTATATACTTGTGTTGAGAAGCCTGTACTATGTTTATTTATGGTAACATCAAGAAACGAAATTTTATTGTATTGTTCTACTTCCATAGAGAATTTAATATTAGGATGCTTAGTATTAATGTAATTTAAAAATAAAGGGGCATGATCTTTATGCTTAAAAATGACAAAACAATCATCTACATAACGTTTAAATAAAATAGGTTAAAATCAAGCGGACAATCCCTCAGCCACTTTTCCTCGTGAAACAAAGAAAACTATTAGCAAAGGACGGACCAAGGGGCGAACCCATTGCATTCCCTCGTGCTGGTAGAAAAGTTCCTTATTAAAAAAGAATATGGTATCCTGGACTGATAACTTAAAAGTTTTGAAAACAATATATTTAAATGGGTCAGTCTGCAGTTTCTGATTCTTCCAAGTTTTTGAAACTGCAGACTGATCCATTTAAATATACTGTGAAACTGGAGGACAGAATCAACAACTTTTTACGTTCTCTCAAAAGTCGTAGGCTTTTGATCAACTATTACGATAAGCTTTTTGCTTCAGGTACTATCCCAGGGGTTGTTTATGGCCTACCTAGGACCCATAAACCTGGAGTTCCGCTTCGTCCCATTCTAGCAGCCATAAACACTCCAAGTTATAACCTCGCAAAATTTTTGGTCGCAATCATAGACCCTCTCACACGTGGTCATTTCACTTTGCAAGATTCATTTGAATTTGTTGATTGTGTCACCAAGTTGAAGTTTAAGGATTGTTTCATGGCTTCCTTTGATGTTCAGTCTTTGTTTACCAATGTACCTGTTTAAGAAACTTGTGATATTATTATAAATTCTTTGTTTGGTTCTACTAATGACATTTTGGGATTAAACAGACAATTGTTTTCAAAACTTTTAAAGTTATCAGTCCAGGATACCATATTCTTTTTAATAAGGAACTTTTCCACCAGCACGAGGGAATGGCAATGGGTTCGCCCCTTGGTCCGTCCTTTGCTAATGGTTTCTTTGTTTTCACGAGGAAAAATGACTGAGGGATTGTCCGCTTGATTTTAAACCTATTTTATTTAAACGTTATGTAGATGATTGTTTTGTCATTTTTCATATTCCTATTGAGGATAAGGTTCCCGAAGAACACTTCTATCGTAACTATATATATATATATATATATATATATATATATATATTATATATATATATATATATATATACAGGGTGGGCCGAAAGTCTGGATCCATAGGAAAATATTTATTTTAATACATAAATTACAACAAATGGTAAATACTTAAAATGAATATCAACTTTAACTCGTAAATGCGTATCCGTGATACTGTACAGTGGTTCGTACTCCAGTATAAACAACAAATTATAACAAATGCTCAAATTGGCGGCCTCTGACATCGAGACACTTAGGGATGGAATTTATGATTTTTAATAATTCTTCGAATTGACGTTCTCGAGATGCGTGTTGCATTTGATAATTCTTGTTGACTTTACTGGACTATTCGTTAAAGTTTCACATACCATTGCAGAAGTATTTTCATCAGTTGCAGTTTTTGGACGACCAGAACGCCGTCGATCATGTACACTTCCTGTTTCTTTGAAACGTTTAAACAACTTGCCAACAGTCGCATGTGTTACTGGATGCTTATCAGGATGATTTCTATTGAATTCGGTAGCAACTTCTCTGTGTGTAGCGCCTTGTCTTGCGTACATGAAGCACAAGTTCTACCCGGTCTTCTGTTGTTAGATTCGAAGCCATTTCTGGGCTGAAATAAAAAAAGTATTTGAGTATTTATACTGGAGTACGAACTACTGTACAGTATCACGGATACGCATTTACGAGTTAAAGTTGATATTCATTTTAAGTATTTACCATTTGTTGTAATTTATGTATTAAAATAAATATTTTCCTATGGATCCAGACTTTCGGCCCACCCTGTATATATATATATATATATATATAAGAGGAGAGACGATTGCGTAATTCATTTCTTTAAGTACTCTAGGGTAGAGCTTGTCTAGACCTGGAGTTTTATTAAGATTAATTTTACCTATGGTCGAGTGCTCTTCAGTTTCACTAATCGTAAAATCACCAAGCTTTAAATGATCGTCACTGAGTACGATTGCTGGAACGGAATATTGGTCATGTTTTAGTTAAAGACGGAAGAGAAGAATTTATTTAAAACTTCCGTCATTCGTAAGTCTTCGTAAACTTGTTCGTTGTTTTCGCCTATAAGCGAACCAACAGTCCGCGAAGCTACTTTGTTATTTCTAACGTAATTATAGAATTCCTTCGGATTCCATTTAATTTGGTTGACTACACAGTATATAGCTCATAGTTGCGCTTATTTTGTCTAATTATTATTTTTTGCTTCGTATTATCAATAACTTTAACTCCTATTCAATTTCGTCACGTTTTTTGTCTCTTTAAATTTGAAATTGATTAATTTCTTTCGTGAGGTGTCTAATTTCAACAAACTTCGATTATTTATTAATTATCAGTTACCGCAATTTTTAATTATGGGTTTTACGTGTGACTGAATGTCTGGTACAATACCACCATCCTTTTTTCTATTCTATCATTGTTAAATATCTCGGAGCTATTGAAGAATACGGACCCCAGCCTTCTTTAGTTAGGCTTATAAGGCTAACTAACGAAAATATCAAGACCTAACCTAACCAATCGTTAGGTTAACTGTACGTCCTTGACGAATGGTTAGGTTAGGTCATGATATTTTCGTTAGTTAGCCTTATAAAGCTAACTAAAGAAGGCTGGGGTCCCTATTCTTCAATAGCTCCAATATCTCATAACCATGAATATGCTATTCTTCAAGAAAATCTCTACTATATATTTAAGCAGGTTTCACTAATTGCTACAACCTAAATTTATGGTCAAGGACAATATCGAACAGTGCAGCAAATTTAAATCTTAAACTTCGAGCGTTAATGCAAAATACATTTATAAAATTTTGAATACCATAATAGAAACTCGAGGTTCTTCGTGGAGTTGTCGCTCACTGTAAGTAAAATTTAGTTTGACTGGTCGCTTGCGTATCAGCTTCGTTTATTGCCTGAAAAACCATCGTGAGTGAGCTGCTCCCACGCCATTCAGATGAAGACTATCCCGCGAGAATATATAATTTTATTATAAAAATTATACCGCAAATCGACGAATTTAACATTTACCTGTTGACAATGAGACAAGAATATTATTCATGTATAAAATGTCGTTGAATTCTGCTATTGTAGGAATAAGTCTGCATCAGCCGCTTGTATTTCTTTATTATGTAGCTCTTCTGAACTGGAAAACTTTTAACATTGTCAGTTCCAACATACAACATATATATATATATATAACACGGTGAACCAAAAGTAGGTGGACAGTAGGTTGAATACGGTTTGTGTTATATTATATTATAACTATGGTGTTCATTATAACTATGGTGTTTGTGTTATATTATATTAAATATTATAACTAAATTTATTTAAATTTTATTTTGTATTATAGTATACAAAAAAATTAAATATGTATTCTCAAAATAAACGTTATCATTTACTGTCCACCTACATTGGTTCACCCTATATATATATATATATATATATATATATATATATATATATAATAATACATATATATATATATATACAAAAGTGGACTTATTCTCCCCACCCTTCCCGTCCAAAAGGGGACCCCTCTTCCTGTGTTCTTTTTCCTCTCTTTATCTATTTCCTGTGAATTATTCCTGAGTTTCCTGCAAAGCGCTTTTCTTCCCCTATTTCGATAAGTCATTTGTAATCATGGCGTAAAATTAGGCTTCTCCTTTAAATTATAATTTTTACATTTATATTTTGGCTTATTTTTAAATTTATACTTTCGATTTACTTTTTTTTTTAGAGTTTAAAACTTTTTTTCTCTTTTCTTTTTCCGGTATTTTTCTTGTATTTTGTTTTTTACCGCCTTTATTCCGTCTTTTATTTATGGTTCGTTGGTTTTCCTCTTCCTGTGTTCATTCTTGTTGGATAGATATAGTTTATATATATATATATATATATATATATATATATATATATATAGTGTTCAAAAAGTCGCGTCACCCCCTACAAAATGTACATATTGTAATACCAATTTTATTTTTGTGTAATTAATTGTATTTATATGTGGTAGGTGTAATTTAAGAAACACGTCACTCGCAACAATTACTTTAATTACAGTTACTAATTACAGTTACTACTCAAGAATATCTGTGTGTGAACCATCATTTTCGTAACAAAGAATTATGCTCCTCCATGTGCGGTGTGAAAATCGTGCCGAGATCTTTTGTCATGTGATCTCTTATTGTGGACATGGGGACTGCAAGTTCTTGTGATCGTTTCCGAAGTGATTTTTTCGGTGAACGAACCACCGATGCAATCTCACCTTCACAATGTTCTGCTCGCGTTGTTGGTCTTTCCGATCGTGGTCTGTCCTTGATGGAGCCAGTTTCAAACAGCTTTTTCTCCCAGCGTAATACTGTCTTGTATGGTGGTGCATCCTTATTGAATCTTGTGTTGAAATCATTCTGGATATCATGCATCATTTTGCCAGTATGTGGCCTTTCATGAGCCCATGTGCTCATCACTATCCTTTCCTCTAGTGTAAGTGGACTGGTCTGCCATTGTTCACACAACTCTGATACCTGGGAAAGAAAAAAGTCAATGAATCACATAAATTCAATTAATCACACAAAAATAAAATTAGTATTACAATATGTACATTTTGTGGGGGGTGAGGGACTGTTCGAACACCCTGTATATATTTTATTACAGCTCGGTGTCTACTCGTGCACGGAAACCTAAATAGCTGAGGTAGATGGAACAAACCAACCAACTGAATACAAGATAGTTTACTTAGTGTATAGTAATCTCTTGAACAAACACCTTTTATGCCCCACAGAACTATTTACATATCCATTAACATTCATATGGTGCGCAGCAGCCTGGCCAAATGACTTTTTGTTGAACCTGTTGTATCAGCAGTTGTGTAAGTTTTGGTAGGAGCATTACATTTGCATCAAAGAATTTATAAGCTTACTTGCTTGTTTTAATACGTATACAAGGTCAGATGTGTTAAGAAATAAAACGCCAGTTGATTTATTGTAATTGTGTGGGTTTTAGACCCAATTAGATTCAGGATATAATAGCGTGAGTTTTAGACTCAGTTAGAATTAGGTCAGGCTACCCTCCAAGTTAACCATAAACAATATTTACAGATAACTTTGGTTTCAAATTAATCGATGTAGGCCTATGTTTTAGAGACGTAGATGACTTTAGCTTATTGATAACGAACAATCGACCAAACCAAAACTGAACGTAACCCTAACAATATATACAGACAATTCACCCCTAACTGATATAATAACTAGACGGCTTAATACTATAACATCTTACAACACAAACAGTGGGATCATTGTATGGTTTAGTCACCATTAGTGGTCTTAAATTAGGCACAATACATAATCACATGGCAGCAATTGGTTAGGATGTAAAAAACATGCTGCTCCAAAGCCTCTAATCAACAAAAGACTAATTCTGATTTTTCTCCAGTCAGTGTTACCAACTAACATTTAGTGAACTCTTACATTCGATATACGTCACCTCATTTATGATCTTCTTATCTTTTCCAGATCTTCTTGAAAAATAACTGACGATCCTCTCTACACTACAAAGTAAACACAGAGTGAACATGTAAATGAAGATCTTGAACACTTTCCATAAACAGGGCAACAGGAAAAAGATATTACAATCGAGCTCAAAATATCGAAAGTAGCAGTTCAAAGAACCCCATAATACTGGGTGCGGAAAATGAAAATTTGGCTATTCGTAGCAGACGAGATCATTCTACAGGGTGTCCACAATGTCTTGTCACTAGAGTAAAATACTAACTGATTTTCGTTTTTCTTTCAGATCCATTTATCACTGAGACGGTAACGTTTGTCTTGCATATACGTTTATTACATGACATTACATAATTACGTTACATTATATAGACAGTCGCTTGCAATAGTTCCGCTCCACCCTCTCTGAAATATGGAGGAAACGCAGTCCCTCTTAAACCCCAGTCCCCTACCCTCACTCCCTTCATCTCCTCCTCTCTCTCTCAGGTGTTGTCATAGTAATACTTTTATTTTTTGAAAACCAATGACAGAATAAATATATTGTTCACTGTAGTTTTCGTGGTAATGCTATGACGACTATGTATTTTATTCATGCATTATTCCTAAATTTAGGGAATAGAGTAGTTAGTTATTTCACAAACGTGGGGTACTTTAAAAACGTTCAAGCATAGGATTTTGATGTGACCATGTTATAATTAAAGTGTAAGATAAGTCGTAGTATCGACTTTTCCTCCAGGCAATAACATTTCTGTTTAAAGTCCATGCAGCATCAACAAATGATTATCCAGAAAAAGGTATATCCATGGAGAGATAATGATAACTTAGTTCAATTTTTTATCACAAAAATAAACATGAATCAAGTAAATTTAGAGATTTTCTCAAGAACATACAAAACATAATGTTCAAATTATTAGGAACTGACAATTGTTGGAATAAATAAATATATATTTACTACATCACAACCATAACATTATTATACACAACACAATTACTCAATACTTGGTCCATCCTCCATTATTATTACAGTAATGACCTCTCGTAAGCTATTTGGAACAGATGCCACGTGATTGTAGATGACTTGTTCCCACTCTGCCATGGTGTGTTCCAGCAGGTGCCGAGATGTCCGTTCCTGCCCAGGCTCCCAAGCGTTAACCACATTTGCCCACACATTTTCAAGGAAATTTAGGTCACACCCCCTTGGTGGGCCAGTTTAGCAGCCTCGTTGTTCCTGAAACCACCGTCTGATGATCCTGGCAGTATGAATAGGACAGTCATCCTGTAATATATATGTTAACCCTCCGTCTATGACCTTGGGTGGTTCGAGGTTGACGGGGGTTTTGGTTAGGTGGTAGCAACGGATTTTCTCACTCTCGGGTAGCTAGTACCGTGCAGGGAATCGCAGTAGTTTGTTTTATACTCCACTCCGACTTCTTCTTGTAGTGGATCGGAGGATTCTGTGAAAACTTACTAAATTATCTGACGGTTCCCCGATTCTTTTTGTAGCGTATCGGGAAATTATTTAAAACTAAATTCGCTGGAGAAAGCAGGGCTCAAAGGAGAAGACAAAGCGATCCTCTGACTGAATTTTACTGCCTTCTAAAATAGTACAGGTAATGCTTCAGCCTCTTCGTCAGATCAGAATGATCAGAATGATAATTTGAAAAATTACAAGAGCTATATACTAATAATTTGGTGACATCATATTATTAATGCTGACCTGATTTGTTTTTAATTCTCAATAGGTTGAATCTTTTTGCAAAATATTTGAAGATAAAAGGTAAATTTTGACTGTAAACCTTACTGGCAGATAAGCAAGATATTTGAAGACGAAGTCATTTTTCTTTTAAACAGCATATTGACAGAGCTGATGTTATCATGATTTGGAAATATGGAAACTGAAATATGCATTTTATTATGGATTAAATTAAATATGCATATGAGCCAAAGTTAAATGCTTAAAATTTAAAATTAAGTGTTAATTTATAGTTTTGGCAAGTTATGACTTCATCTTTTACAGCTAAGAGAGACTGTATAAAAAAATGAACATTGCAGAATTTAACACGATTACATGATTAAGCTTAATCTAAAAATGATTAGGTAATTTAAAAAAGAAATAATCCATCAATTACTTCGCAATAAATTTTTTTTTGTCCAAACTTGCATTTTATATACAACTAGAGAGTCACGCGAGTTTAGACTTTATGTGCAAAAATAACTTAGAATTATTAATTTTTACACACACACACACACACACACACATATATATGTATAATAAACAGGAACACCAGAGAAAATACAAACATCCTTCAAGGTTTAATAGTACCAACGTTTCGGAATGCACTAATTCCATCTTCAGGACTAAAACAAAAAATTCCAAATACATACAAAATACAAATTGTCTTAATAACAATTTAAGGTGCTGGCTAAGAAAATGTAAAACATTAAAACTAAAAGGTAAATAAATGTGAAGTTAAAAAGTTAAAAATTATAAAAAAGTAAAAGCATTAAAACTGTAACGTAAATAAAATAAACTAGTACCTTAACCAAAACATAGCAGATCTATCGATGATTCGTCAGAATTTAGGTCTGGTTTAGTTTAAAAGGTCCTTAAAAAATAACTCAAAGTTGAGGAAATAATCGTAAAAATTAAGGCCTGAAATTCTCTCTTACTCCAAAGAAACTTAATTTTTACGATTATTTCCTCAACTTTGAGTTATTTTTTAAGGACCTTTTTAAACATTCATTCTTTGACCCACATAGTAAAGGTTTTAACTTTTTATCTAATAATTTACGTAATTTAGCTTTTACTTCATTTTATGCTTTTAGCCCTTATGGCAATAGATCTAATATGGAGGTGGAAGAGTTTCAAAGTCTAAGAAATCTGTCTTTGAACAAGTCATTGGTGGTTACAAGACCAGACAAAGACAATGGCGTTGTTCTTTTGGACAGGAATGTTTATGTCGATAAAATGTTAGATATCTTAAATGATGCAACTAGATTTATTAAAAGTAACTGGTGACATTTTTGCTTTAATTTTAAAACAGGAAGATAAAATTAATAGGTATCTTAGAAAACTTAAATCTAATAATATAATCTCAGACACGGTTTTTTCTAAATTATTTGTTTCTGGATCCAGCCCAGGCATTGTGTATGGACTCCCTAAAATACACAAACCTAATTGTCCACTTAGACCAATTTTATCGGCTCTAGGAACTTTTAGTTATAACCTTTCAAAATTCTTGGTTCCCATACTATCACCTATAACTTATAATTTGTATACAGCACGGGATTCTTTTCTTTCGTTAGAGAAATTACCTCATTAAATAATAATTCTTACACAATGGCTAATTTCGATGTAAATCTTTATTACCAATGTGCCTGTTGCAGAAAAAATTGATATATGTATTGACAATCTTTTTAATAATACTGATAACTGTGCAGGGTTTTAATAGAGGTCAAATGAAAGAACTACTAAAATTTTCCGTGGAAGACCTTATATTTATATTCAACGGTGAATATTTTTAAACAGACTGAAGGTTGTTCAAATGGTCTGCCTCTTGGTCCACCTTAGCTAACGCGTTTCTGTGTCAACATGAAGTCAAATGGTTGAATGAGTGTCCTTCCAACTTTAAACCGGTTTTTTATAGAAGATATATTGATGACACTTTTCTCCTGTTTAAATCACCAGACCATATCCCTTTGTTTCGTCATTACCTTAATTCTAAGCACCCTAATATTCAATTTACTTCAGAAGTTGAATCTAATAGCTCTCTGTCCTTTTTGGACATTAAGATAATAAAAACTAATTCCTCTTTTGAAACTTCCGTTTACCGAAAGCCGACATTCACCAATCTTACTACGAACTTTTCTTCCTTTATCCCTTTAGGTTTCAAACGAAACTTAATTTCGACTCTGACCAATAGAGCTTCAATATCTGTTCAGATTACTTTAAACTACACGATGAACTAGATTTCATCCGAAAACTCCTTACCAAGAATAATTTCCCTTCTAGACTGGTGGAGACTACAATAGGCAGAACCTTAAATAGACTAATAAGCCCTAGAACTAGAGACTTAATTACAGTCCCCAAAGATATCCTGTATTTTATTTTGCCCTATATGGGAACCTCAAGTTTTAACATTAGAAACAAACTTTTAAAATTGCTCAAGGAATTCTACCCACAACTATGTATAAAAATTATATTCACCCCGTCTAAATCGATTTACCATTATTTAAATACAAGGATGTTATTCCTACACTTCTTAAGTCATCCATAGTTTATCAATACAAGTGTGACCACTGTATGGGGTCATATATAGGAAAAACTAAAAGACATTTAAAATCTCGTATTTACGAACATCTCGGTAAATCGGTCCGTACAAATTTACCCCTTGGCAAACCACCTAATTCTCTCATACGTAATCACTCGCACAACAAAACCACCCAATTTCACAGTCTAATTTCGCCGTACTTGCTGCCGGAAGCTCTGACCTTAAGCTTAAAATTATGGAGTCTTTGTTTATTTATAAACTAAAACCAGACCTAAATTCTGACGAATCATCGATAGATCTGCTATGTTTTGGTTAAGGTACTAGTTTATTTTATTTACGTTACAGTTTAATGCTTTACTTTTTTATAATTTTAACTTTTTAACTTCACATTTATTTACCTTTTAGTTTTAATGTTTTACGTTTTCTTAGCCACTTTTTATAATTTTTTTTAAGTTTATTTAAAATTGTTATTAAGCAATTTGTTTTGTATGTGATTTGGAATTTTATTGTTTTAGCCCTGAAGATGGAATTAGTGCATTCCGAAACGTTGGTACTATTAAACCTTGAAGGATGTTTGTATTTTCTCTGGTGTTCCTGTTTATTATTAAACTGCGTTTTCCGCGCCACCAATCAATAGCCTATATATATATATATATATATATATATATATATTATATATTTCGTCGCTGGGTTCAAGGGTTCAAATCACAGTTTAAAATTTGTTGTTATTCGAATCGTAATCTGACACGCCGAATTACAGTGTCCTTCGAATTTTGGGATCATTCGTGATGCAATACTTTTTGTCATATCGTGATTCACTATTAATATTTACAAATAAATGTTGTATTCCTCTACATTATGATGACTAATTTCAGCTATTGTGTGATTCCATGTAGACGGTTTGATCTCGTAATATCGTCGTTTTTGGCGTAGCGAAAGGAAAGGAGGAGGATAAGAGGAGGTGGGGATAACGAGAGGGAGAGGGGAGGAAGAGAGGGAGGGAGTGAGGGTGGGGTAGAAAGAGGGGCTGCGTTGTTTCCACATCTCGGAGAGGGTGGAGCGGAACTATTGCAGGGAACTGTACTTTTAGAATGTTACATCGATCATACATCCAATGGATCTGTTTGTTTATCGTCATTCTCATGACAGAGAACGATTTTGCGGCAGGTTCTGTGTGACATTTTCCGGAGTATCTGAGGGGTTACAAGATGAACTGTACTTTTAGAATGTTACATCGATCATACATCCAATGGATCTGTTTGTTTATCGTCATTCTCATGACAGAGAACGATTTTGCGGCAGGTTCTGTGTGACATTTTCTGGAGTATCTGAGGGGTTACAAGATGAACTGCATCCCTGACAGCATTTTCAAGCTCATCATTGGTGTTATATCGTCTCTGGGCCACGTGTTCCTTGATGAAACCCCATAAGGCATTGTCACATGTGGAGATGTCAGGACTTCTTGGAGGCCATTTCATTGAAACAGGCAACATGGTGGATCCACGCCCAATCCACCGACCCGGAAAGGCTTCGTTCAAATATTCCCTACTGCCAAGGAATAGTTTGGTGGGGCTCCATCTGTTGAAACCAGACCTCGTCTGCTATACCCAAGTTAATCAGTTGTGGCACTAGCCACGTTTGCAACATCTCCAGAGAAATTAATAGAACCATCAAAAAATCATGGGCCGAAGAGACGTTTGCTATTTATACCCATGGCCGCCGAGAGGGCGGGGAAGCCGGGTTATATCCCAGGGGCTCGGACCCCTGGGGGGCCCGGAAAGAAGGGGAATAAAATCTAAAAATATTAATAAGGCAATTGATCAAATAACAGAGAGGAAATATAATTAATGAATACACATTTTATGGAGATTATCATACTGTATGTTTTGAATAGTGACTTGGGCATATAATCAGTTTGCTTGTTATGTACACAAAAAACATTCATAATAAAATACTGAGTAAACAGGGAGGTCAATATACCAATCCTTCCCATGGGTCCGTGGCAGCTCTCGCCGGCCCTGTTTATACCAGCCCATATCATAACATGAGGTGGCTTATGTTCCAATTCCTTCACGAAATGTGGGTTTTCCTTGGCCCAAAATACAACATTGCGGGATCGAGCACTCCGGTATATGGCACACTAATCACTAAAACTAACTTTCCCCCGTTTCGGTACTGTGTCAAATACCCGAAGCAGTTCCTCACACGCGTTTCGTCTGTGATCCAAATCAGTGTCATTCAGCTCTTGAACATATCGTGGTAGATATGGATGCAGCTTTAAGTCCACTTTCACGTGCTTGTGCAATGTTGATCGTGGTATTCCAAGCTCTGATGATCGCTTACGGATTGATTCTTTTGGTTGTCTTGACACAGATTGCTCAACTAATGCACACTGTTGTTGCCTGGTGGATGCCCTGCCAGTTCTTGGTTTTATCTTTTACAGTTCCTGTTGTGAACAGTGTCTTTTCCATCTAACAGAGTCCTTTATGGAGGAGCTGCACGATTGAATCGGTCCTAGAAGTTTGCACGAATATTTTCAATGGTTTTGCCATTAGTGGTCGCTCATGGATCCAGGTATAGGCAATATGCGCTGTTCAATCGTATACTAGTTGCTGCTATCACACATTTCAAATAGGTCTGAAGGAAAACGAAAATCAGTATTTTACTGGGGTGACAAGACATTGTGGACCCTGTAGAATAAATTCTGCAAACCAAGATCGCATTATTTAACGAGTCTCTTTGCAAGTCACTTAAAGAGAGTTCAAGCAATACCTGCATTCATTCAGGAGGATCATGAAATTGCTGTAAGCACATCCACTGGGAAAAGAAAGCTTCAAGAATGTGGGCAGAAGGGAAAGTTACTGTCAGAAAGCTGTATTTTAATGATGTGAATAACAGAGAGGTTTGAATTTGCAAACGAACATCGAAATTTGCATGATGAATCGAGGAATATTTGTTGAGTGACGAGACCAAAACTAAACTTTCTGAAAGTGAAAGTTTGTGAAACGATGTAGCTATGAAATGTTTCAGTCTAAACGTGTTAGTATGTCTGAAATATGGTGGTAGTCTTATTATAGTGTAAAGTTGCAGTGGATACTCTCGTAAATATAAATAAGATGCACTACCACAGAATTTTGGTTTGAACAACGATTATTTGAAGGAGCAAGAACAGATTGGGAAATCGAAGCGCTGAAGTTTCCACCAACCACAGAGTCTTGATCTAAGCCCCGTGAAGCCAACACGCCTACAATATGTAACCTCCAGTGTATTATCCATTGGAAATGGCAGGCAATTCTTATGAAAGGCTACACGCTCTGGTTGATTCGAAAGATATTATGTAGGAGCTTTTGTTTCTTATTTGCCATTTCGATCACAATTGTATGTGCTCTCTGGATTATGATTGGTATGATATATAAGATTTATGAAATCGCCCAAAGGGTGAAAGGTGAGTGATGCTTTAGAAAATAATTAATGCATTTCATTTCCATTTTAGTACTCTAATCATTGTTTAATAAAAGCCGGACAAATTTACCTTTCCAATAAATCGACTCTATTCCTTTAATACTGCAATAAATGTCAAGTGACTATTATTATACGCTCAGCCCTCCTAAACTTGTAATGAGTCAAATTGAGACTAACGTCTGTTATATGGCAAAATAATTAATATACTGTCAGTATATTGTTTTCGCCCCACATAACTTTATAATAAAAATTAAATTAAAAAGAAATACTGCATTTAGCCTCGAATCACATCGAGAGGAACATTTAGCCTTATGTAGCACCATTTCAGGTTTCCGATAGATGACTTCCTGACTTTCCGCAAAGGAGGACAAAAAGACCTGACCAATTTAACGACAAGATCTTCAATGTGGCTCAGTCACTACTATATACTCAGTACTCAGTCGGTGGCTTTATTTCATCGCTTTGTAATGTACAAATAAGTTAGGATTCTTTTTCAAACCACTGTATCAAAACCATTCTGATACTGACGACTAAAGTGGCAGTCATCATGTTCCGATAAATAGAATATCATCAAAATCTGCAAGTGCTCAGTCTCGACAAAAGGTGCTTATTTGTTATCTGTAGAAAGTCAAACTGTCAGGATTGTGATGTCCACGTCATCGCCAACGCCGAGTAATGGCTTGATAACGATGGTGATCGAACCCGTACATTTGAAGCGGAAGAAATGAGTACAGTTCGGACATCATATCTTGAAATTAATTTGTCATGTGAGACATATCAGGGTAAGAGTAGTCCGTCTAAAATGGCATTGTATCAAAACTGGATAGTGTGAACAACTTTAATTTTGAATATATGAGTTAACACCAGTTAATGTAGATTAACTAGATTGTTTCAAGGCGTAGATAATGTGAAGTTGTAGATATGTTTCATGATGTAGACGTATTTCTCTACTTTATTAATTTGTTAATGACAATAATGGTGGTCTTAGAATAAATATAATTTCCCAGGGTACAACTTGACTAATCAATGTATGATTGGGGAATTAGAAATTTCTAACTTTCACAGAAGGATTGTAAATTTTACACGTAATTACGGTAAGACAGTAAAGAGTTTAAAGAGGGACTGTAAATTCTACCTGTAATTGTGACAGGATAGTCATAATTACGGGGTTCATTGTAACACTAGAACCAGTACTGATCATTTCCTATATAGGCCTATGGTGTCATAAGTAAATGAGATTGCGAAATGTAGCAGAGGACTACGGATGCAGCGAAATTATGAAATTGTCTGGGATCTTGGCCAGTAAACTCGATTTTAAGAGGGGTAAAACATTTTGAATATAATACTTAATGTTGATGCAATGATAGGGTCATTTAACCTCTCTTCGCAACATTTAAGGTCACATGACGGAGGAAACCTACAGCTTTACCTACGTACGGGTCGCTACATAATCTGGATGCGGAGGACGGTCCCCCATCCAACTACTACCTCGACCCAGTGACACTTAACTTTGCTGATCGACGTGAAGCGGTGTTACGACACTGGCCACAACGTTAATGTTAACATTATGTAATTATGTATAAAGTAATTACGGATCTAATGACCCATATGTATTCATATCAACTATAAAAAAGAAAGCGAACTAATGAATACATTTACTCGTGATATACAGACGTTGGGTCTTTTTTTATGCAAGAAGGAGGGGTCAAGGGCAAATGCCCGAAAAAGCGCCCCTCCCATAGAAGAAGAAGAGAGCCAAAATCAAGGTCCGGGTTTTCGAGATGCCTAGACACTCTGCGTTTGAAAGATGGGAGGTCATAGACAGGAGGAAAGATGGATTGAGGAAGATTGTTCCAGAGTTCACCGGTTGAGAAGCTGAAAGACTGAAAATACCGATTAACCCTTGCATTAGATAGTTGGACAGAAAAGGAATGAGAACGTGTAGAAAGTTTGGTACTGTGTGCTCTCCTTAAAGGAGGAGGCATGCAGTTAGAGAGTTCAGAAGAGCAATGTCCGTTATGATAGCGATAGTAAAGAGAGAGTGAGGCAACATTGCAGCAAAGAGAGAGAGATTGAAGACAATCGGTAAGAGGCGAGGAATTGATGAGACGAAAAGCCTTTGATTCCACCCAGTCAAGTACGGCTGTGTGGGTTGAACAAACCCACACATGAGAAGCATACTCCATACAGGGGCGAACAAGATCCCTGTACAGATACAGCAAATGAGTGGGGGTGAAGAAACCGCGGAAGCGGTACAGCACACCTAACCTCTTAAAAGCTGTTTTGAAAAGAGAGTATATGTGACCTTTCTAGGAAAGATCACGAGGAAAGGAAACGCCAAGAATGTTAAGAGAAGAGGAAGGATTCAGTTGTATATTGTTGAATATAAGGGGATAGTCGTATGGAAGCTTGTGACGAGTAGACAGATGGAGGAACTGAGTTTTTGAGACATTGAAAGCCACAAGGTTTTCTTTGCCCCAATCAGAGATAGCGAAAAGATCAGAGGTCAGGTGCTCCATAGCCATACTACGTGAATCATGGAGTGACTGTTGAGAGGGACGCTTTGGGAAGCGGGTGGAGAAGTGAAGAGTGAAATCATCGGCATAGGAGTGAATAGGACAGGAAGTGCGAATTAAAAAATTAATAAATAAAGGAAAAGAGTGGGTGACATGACAGAACCCTGAGGAACACCAGTGTTAATAGCTTTAGGAGAAAAACAATGACCATTTACAACCGCAGCTATAAATTGGCCAGAAAGGAAATTAGAGATGAAGGAACAGATAGAAGGATAGAAGCCGAAGGAGGGCAGTTTGAAAATTAAAGATTTGTGCCAGACTCTATCAAAAGCTTTTGATATGTCTAGCGCAATAGCAAAAGTTTCACCAAAATACCGAAACGAGGATGACCAAGAGTCAGAGAGATATGCAAGAAGATCGCCAGTAGAGCGTCCCTTGCGGAATCCTTACTGACGATCTGAAAGAAGATTGTGAGAAGAAAGGTGTTTAAGAATCTTTCTATTAAGTATAGATTGAAAAAAACTTTGGGAAGGCAAGAAATGAAAGCAATTGAACGATAGTTGGAGGGTTGAGAGCGGTCACCCTTCTTTGGGACAGAATGAAAGAAAGTGAACTTCCAGCAGGAAGGAAAAGTACCAGATGAGAGACAAAGACGAAACAGTTTGCCTATGCAGGGTGTCAGCACAGAAGCACAGTTCTTAAGAACAACAGGAGGAACACCATCAGGACCATACACCTTCCAAGAGTTCAGCACAGATAGGGCAGAAAAAACATCTTTGGAAGAGATTCTAATTTCAGACATAAAGTGAGGGGGGAGGACGAGATGGAGGTACAGCACCAGAATCATCCAGGGTTGAATTGTAAGAGAAAGTTTGAGCGAAGAGTTCAGCTTTGTCAGGAGAAGAGACGGCAACTGTGCCGTCGGAATGGAAAAGAAGAGGGAAAGGAGAGGAATTAAAGTTGTTGGAGAAAGGTCGAGAAGAATTAGAATTGGATAGATTTTCACATTTTTGTCGGATGAAGGAATTTTTGACGAGTCAAAGAACAGATTTTGCACGATTCCAGGCAGAAATATAAGCTGAGTGAGAGTCAGGAGTTGGATGGCGACGGTACCTTCTGAAAGCCTCCTGTCTGTTGTGGATAGCATTAGAACAAGTAAAGTTAAACCAAGGTTTTTTTGCATTAGTAGTAGGAATAGAATATGGAATGTACGCCTCCATGCCCGAGAGAATCACCTTTGTGATGCGCTTTGCACACCCAGAAGGGCCCCGGCCACGGAAGCAGTAATCATTCCATGGGAAATCACAGAAGTACTGCCTTAGGGCTTCCCAATCAGCGGGAGGATCCAAAGGCCGAGTTGGAGCGATAGGACAGGAAACAGATATAAGATTGTGATCGGAGGAGCCCAACAGAGAGAAAAGTTTCACAGAGTAAGAAGAAGGATGAGAGGTAAGAAATAAATCCAGAATGTTGGGCCTATCTCCAAGGCGATCGGAGATACGAGTAGGGTGCTGTACAATCTGCTCTAGGTCATTTAGGATAGAAAAGTTGTAAGCTAGTTCACCAGGGATGTCAGTAAAATGAAAGGAAAGCCAAAGGTGGTGGTGAACATTGATATCTCTTAAAATGGAGATTTCAGCAAAGGGAGAGTGGAAAAGCATTTGGAGAGTCAGTAGAATTAGGAGAAAGGTAAACAGCGCAGATGTATTTAGTTTGAGATTGGCATGTAAGCCGTAGCCAGAGGGTATAGAATTCGGAAGATTCGAATTCGGGAATACGAGAACAAGTTAGGTCATTGCGTACATATACGCAACATCCACCTTTGGAGTGAAATTGAGTATAGAGAAAGTAAGAGAGTACAGATAAAGGGTTGCTGTCAGTCGTCCCAGACACCTGAGTTTTAGTGAAGAAAAGATGAGGATCAGAGGAGGAGAGGTGGTGTTCAACAGATTGAAAATTTGAGAAAAGGCCACGAATGTTGCAGAAATTTAAGAAAAGTGAATCAGACAGAGGTCCAGAACATCTCGAATGGGCGGGAGCAGATCCAGCCCCACTGCCCGGATCTGCGTTCCCGGTATCGGCAGTAGGGGGAGCCAGAAGTGGTTGTTGTTAGTATCTAAGTAAACTACAAATCTTATTTTAATTAAAGTCTAACGTGCCGAAACCATTACGGTTATACATTTTTCGTTAAAAAGTAAGGAATTATCGTACATACTCGTCATGCAAAAGAGAGTACCATGACTTTTCTTTAAATGTCTAAAAAATAGTGAATCTGAATTACTTATACGGCCTATTTCCGAATTTGACGAGAAGAAATTTTATTGAATAACGTTCTAGGCCCGTTAATAATAAACGGTCGAGGGCCAAAAACTGGCACAGTTTTCAGGCAAGACTAATGCAGTTCACTGCGCTAACTCCTAAATTATTATTACTAGCACCATCGGGAGTCGAACACCCCCCTGACTTCAGTGTCTGTTATCTATTATTTAAACTTTCCTAAAGCGAATCTCTCATACGTGGAATGGTTATTTGAGAACAAATAAAATTGTTATTTTTAGTAATGCCTTTCTTAAAAATTCTTATGAAAATGCAAACAAGTTTTTGTAAATGAGAATGTATACATTATGTCGTTATTTATGTCATTTATTTATATCACTTATCGAGTATTTACAGTTCTGTACCAACCATTTTTACGGTTTTCATTAACACAAGCTGTACAATTGGCAGTATTATTTGTACTATTTTAACATAAGAAAAACTGTAATACTTTAATATTTATTTTATAAATAAATTTAAAAATATAAACAAATAAAAAAAATATCTTTCCATTGACTTTAATGACTTTATAATGATTTAGAGGAGGAGACTGTAAATACCAATCGACCAGGGAAGTACTCCGGGTGGCATGTTAGGCAGGAGACAGGAGTGCTGGAACTCCCGTTTCTCCTTTCACTGTCCTCCTCAGATGATCTTTTTTCCGTGTTTCATCTACCCTGTGAGCAATCTAGTATGCTCTCAAACACACACTAATTCTATTCTTTACTACACATACATGCATTTTACACACTACACAATCTTTTCAAAATGTATAAAAAATAAAAAATAAAAATGAAAATGGCATCGTGGGCCTCAGAGACCTTGATTTTGTCTCTTGCTTATATAAGGGGGGGATTGGCGTTTTTGCGGGCGTTCGCCCTTGTCCCCTCAAGAAAAAAACTGTCAAATTTTCAATTAATAGTTTGTTTATGTATTTAAAATGAATTAATATTCTTATTCATGATTTATATATTATTCATCATAATTATCTATGGAGTTATATTTTACCTTTAGTTAATGTGATAGCCCAGTAAAGCCTAAAGCTTAAGGGCCAAATTAAATAAACTAAATAGCCCAATAGCACAATTATTTATTTTATGTTAGAATTATTGTAACAACAAACAGTTTAAAATTGTAAAATATTTATTTTAGAAGTAAAGAATTATTCATCCATTCATTCATTCATTCATTCATAATGAATAATGAAATTTCTGACAACTATAATAATCTGATTTCAAGCACAAAACAAATCTCTATAATTACATTGGCTTTAAATGATAGTATACACAGTGTATGTATACGAGTTCAATCTCACAAAATATATATATATATATATATATATATATATATATATATAATACTGTGTATATATATATATATATATACTGTATATATTATATATATATATACTGTATATAATATATATATATATATACTGTATATATATATATATATATATATATATATATATATATATATATATATATACTGTATATTAATATATATATATATATTATTATATATATATATATATATATATATATATATACAGGGTGGGCCGTAAGTTTCCATACATAGGAAAAATTAAACGTTTGTTTTTATGTTTCAGATACCCTAAGAATATGCGTTTGACGAAAGAGCAACGAAAGAGCAGCAAATTTTTACGTCAATGGAGAGGTTAATCGGCAAAACATACGTTATTGGAGTAATGCTAACCCTAACTGGCTGAGTCCGACGAAGATGCAAGGTGCCGGTAAAGTGATGGTGTGGGCCGGGATATGGGGTGACAGAATTATTGGACCAATTTTTGTCAGTGGAAATCTTAATGCCGAAAGGTATCTTAACATGTTGCAAGAAGAGATTTTCCCATCCCTGCTAAACGAGGAAGGTAACTTCCCAGTTTACTTCCAGCAAGATGGAGCTCCACCTCATTATGGTCTTCACGTGCGTCGGTATTTGGATCAACAGTTTCCGGATGCTTGGATTGGTCGGCGTGGTCCTGTGGAGTGGCCTCCCAGATCCCCAGATCTCACCCCCCTTGATTTCTATCTTTGGGGGCACTTGAAGGCCATGGTGTATCAGGAAAAGATACGAGACATAAATCATCTAAAGGAACGTATCACCAACGCCATTACAAGCATAACGTCAACTGTGCTAATGCGTGTTCATCAACAGTGGGGAACACGTATTGAAATGTGTTTTCAAAACAATGGCAACCATGTAGAGCATATTATATAAATAAAAATGGTTGTCCATAAAAAAATGTTTATTTTTCCTATGTATGGAAACTTACGGCCCACCCTGTGTGTGTATATATATATATATATATATATATATATATATATATATATATATGGTGCTGTTTTAGCATCTTATGTATTGAGGATTGAAACGAAAACTAAAATTGACGACCAACGAAACTATAGCAAACAATGTTAATATAAAATATCCAAACTTGAGAGACTAGCGGATAGAATTAAATGAGGAGCGAAATTAACCCTATACATACACACATATATGCGAAGATTGATCTGAAAGTATCCATTTATTAAAAATGTGTCTGAGTACTTTGACACACACACACACATTATTATTATATATATATATATATATATATATATATATATATATATATATATATATATATATATATAATATATATATATATATATATATATATATATATATACAGGGTGTCCGAGAATTATCTGTACAATTTTTGGCTGTTATTAAAAGTCAACCATGAAGTGTAGAAATTCCAGTGTTGTCCCATTTTACAGAGAATCTCATTAAGTTTTTTCTGATACCAAGTTTTGACAAGTTTTTTAGAAATTCCAGTGTATCCGAACATTATCTGTACAATTTCATCTTTTAATAAAATTCTTGATAACACACGTAAAATTCTTAAACAAGATTATTTAGAATCTGTATTTTCAAAAGTTTCTTTTATTAAAGTAACGTTGTTACAAACATTCGATATGTGCACCATTAGTGATTCGCAAAACATCCAATCGATACTCCAAATGTTGCCATGTACGCTGCAGCATATCCACATCAATTCGCTCAATAGCAGCTGTGATTCTTGCTTTTAAATCATGAATGTCTGTCACCCGCGTACATTTCTAAAAAACTTGTCAAAACGTGGTATCAGAAAAAACTTAATGAGATTCTCTGTAAAATGGGACAACACTGGAATTTCTACACTTCATGGTTGACTTTTAATAACAGCCAAAAATTGTACAGATAATTCTCGGACACCCGGTATATATATATATATATATATATATATATATATATATATATATATATATATATATATATATATGATGAAAAGAACCACGAAGGAAACACAGAATGGTGCTCAAGCGCTTTCGTCTAATGACATCCTCAGAAACACTGAAGTAAATAAATAGTTCGAGACTATATATAGGTCACAAAAAAAATAATAATAGTAAATAAAAATTGTGGGAGGAGCATACAAATTTACAAGGAAAAACTACCAATTTTAGGACTTTGCCCTTCTTGTCTAAGTCCGTTCTGAACGAATTCAAAACAACAGGATCAAGCGGATTGTTTACAACCAATTTTATAGATAATACCTGAATTATATATATATAGGTCCCTAAAAAATAAAAAATAAAAATAAATTGAAAATAAAAATTGTAAGAGGAGCATACAAATTTATAAGGGAAAACTACCAAAGTTTTAGCACTTTGCCCTTCTTGTCTAAATCCATTCTGAACGAATTCAAAACAACAGGATCAAGTGAAAAAAAGACCCTGGCTCATGTTAAAATTATTTGTAAGTTGAATAATAGCTGACTGAAAACTATTTCTATTAACAATGTTGCTAGAGTGAAACAAAATTGAAGCATTATTCCAATCAAAACAGTGGGATAACCCTGACAAATGGACGAAAAGGGCAGTGCCCTTTTCGTCCATTTGTCAGGGTTATCAAAACTTTACGCATTGCCAAACGTAATTCTGTGACCGTTATTCCCCAACCGTGGATCCAACCTTTGTTTGATGAAATTTACAACGAGTTGCGTAGAACTTCTTCATTTCGTAACATTTTCGATCGCAAAATTAAAAGTCTCATTCGAAACAGTCAGTGGAGTAAAAAAGCAAGCTGAAAATGTGTTTTGAACCTTTCTTCGAAAAACATTAGTGACAATACAAAAAATGCCCTTGATTTGGTATGTCCTTTTTTATTGTTAAAAAACCTTCTGCTTTACAAATCTGTTATAGTCTTGCTTGTCTTGCTTGTTTTGAAACACAGTGTAATCTTCCTCAGTCTTTGGTTGATATAGTTAAAGGCCTTGTCTATAGTGCTGCGAATAGTACTTACGAAGAAAACTTTCCTAAACGTTTTCGCAATAGCCTCTCAATTAAAAAAAGATGGTGAGCTCCACATTACTAAAGCAGACAAGGCTAACACCATAGTTATTATGGACAAAGTGGACTACATTAGAAAGATGAACAAGCTTCTCCAGTACCCCGCCACATACAGAAAGCTTAGGAAGAACCCGCAGGATGACGTCATCAAATCATTCAATAGTCGCTTGAAAAGCATTCTCAAAGATCATAAGGACTTAATTCCGTTTTTCACGTCCACTTCACCTTCTCTTCCCTACCTTTACCGTCTTATTAAAACCCACAAACCTGGCAACCCTATGCGCCCTATTATCAGCTCTGTGGGTTCTATTACTTATACTCTCTCCACATAGCTTGTCAAAGTCTTGTCCTCCATCCTCGGAACTATCTCTGATTCACATGTAAAAAATTTCATGGATCTTACTGAAAAATTGAATAATGTACGCACTGAAACCAACGATAGATTGATCAGTTTTGAGTTTGTTCATTGTTTACAAAAGTGCCGATTGACGATATGCTTGACTTTCTCCCAAGAATTACACGTATGACCTGCCACTACCTGTACACATCGTTTTGTAACTCATTAAACTTGCATCAAAGAATGTAAATTCACTTTCAATAGCGAGTATTATCAGGTTTTTGGGATGGCCATAGGTAATCCCTTGTCGCCCCTCCTCTCCAATATTTATATGGAGTTTTTCGAAATTACTTACATTCCGAGAATCCTGGGGATGGCATCCCATGGTTGCGGTACGTCGACGATATTTTGTGTATCTGGTCCATGAAGCATGACCTGGATAATTTCCTCCTTCAGTTAAATAATCAAGTCCCCTCCATTAAATTTACTTAGAAGTGGAACAAAAACACACTCAATCCCGTTTTTGGATGTGCGTGTACATAGGGAAAGCCCAGATTTAAGTTGAGTATTTATCGGGAAAAAAAACAAACAATTTGTCCTACGTACACTTTTACTCCAGACATGACACCCCCATTAAGAAGGCCATATTTCTTCAATATTTCTCCGCGCTCTTAGGATCGCCAGTCCGGAATACATGGATGCCGAATTAGAAAAAGTCAACGGTATTGGAAGTGATCTCTGCTACCCACCTGCGTTTATGGAATCTTGTCTTAACAAGGCAAAACGAACCTTCTATCGCTTGAATAATAACCCTCGCACTTTGAATAGTAACACTAACCCGGGGCCCGGGGCATAATGATATATCCTGGGATATTGTCACAGACTTAAATGACCGTATCTCAGGGCCGCCACAACAGTCAAAGTTGAGGTCTTCAAAGGAGGCTAGATGCTTGTCTCAGTACAATACCAGATAAGCCAGGTGTACCTTGTTATGTACGGTTGAGAGTGCAAGAGAGCATCTCGCTCCTTCACCTGGGTGTAATATGCAGTCTGTTTAATTTCTTCATTTCTACATATCTCAAGAGTTGAAATTTCTCGGTGATAAATGCCCTATTGTTGTCTTCTGACATTGTGTTAGTGTCCCCTCTGCTCGGCCTCTCTTCACACGGAGGTCATGCTGTGGTCACGCCTCTAGACCTGGCTTGGTGGAGGAGCGAGTTGCTCTCTTGCGCTCTCCGCCACACATGACCGCTTGGCGGAGGAGCGAGTTGCTCTCTCGCGCTCTCCGCCGCACATAGTCATGTACACCCGGCTCATCTGGCCTAATATGCAGTCTAACTTCTCCATTTCTACCATATCTCAAGAGTTGAAATTTGTCGGTGGTAAATGCCATATTGTTGTCTTCTGACCATTTGTTAGTGTCCCCCCTCTGCTCGGCCTCTCTTCACACGGAGGTCAAGCTGGTGACCTCGTCTCTAGACCTGGCTTGGTGGAGGAGCGATCTGCTCTCTTACGCTCTCCGCCACACATGACCGCTTGGTGTAGGAGGGAATTGCTCTCTTGCACCGCGTTTAACACTCAATTTTGAACCTCAAACAATTGAGACTGAACAGGTGAAAATGAATGTATACGTTTAACTTTTAACTACGCGATGAAAAAGAACTTAGTAGATTTATATATATATATATATATAGAAACATTTCATAATTCTTTATTGTTGGATAGATGCCAATCTTCTACGTTTTTAAATGTTTTTGACAATATGTAGAATTAGACGGAGAGTGAATAAAAATGTGTTTGGTTCGTGAAAATGAATGTCTGGTTGGGGTGGTAGATAAATAGATACCCTAGATATCCTGCTGGTTAAGATGCTGGGTGTTGATCGTAGGTTGAGAAGTCGAGTCCGGACGATGACATTGTAGTTTCCGCCCAGCCTGTGCTGTTGCGTGGTTCGGATTCAACGGTAAACTGTAGGTCTAAGGTGGAGTGACAAACTTGACCTTCGTCGGAATTAACAATTCGGGGGGATGATAAACAAAGGTTGCTGATAAAGTAGAACTTTTTTAATGCATGAAGGATGGGTTAAGGGTAATGATGTAGTAAGTTTTAGGAGATGTTGTATGGTTTTTATGTGAAGTTTAACACTGATAAAATTCAACTGTTAAGGTACGGAAAAGGGGAGGATCTAAAATTCCACGGAATAGAAAAGAAGATCCCTGATGACCCGGGTGTACCTGTGAGATGGAGAGTAAAAGAAGTCAATTCAGTAATTCACCAAGCCAACTAGATCTATTGTAGTAGTGTTTCCCGTTAAACTGTAGGTCTAGGATGGGATGAAAAGCTTGACCTTCGACGGACTGAGCATTTCGGAAATTTTTTTTTCTTGGAATGAAAAGAAATGTTTTGAAGGCATTTTGTATAAGAGATGCTGGGGTGCTGGATTCCCCGTTAAACCGTAGGTCTAGGGCGGGGTGAAAAGTTGGACCTTCGTCAGAATGAACAATTCGGGTAGGTCCAGATTCTCCGTTAAACTGTAGGTCTAGGGTGGGTAAAATGTTTGGCCTTCGTTAGAATGAGCAGTTTGGGTAGGTCCGGGTTTGTATATTATTTTTTTTTTATTATATATATATATATATATATATATATATATATATATATATATATATATATATACTCCTCGTTCGTAATTCTTATGCTATTATTATTTTTGATTGCATATATTCCTTCGCTTGTACAGGATTGTATATTTATTTTCAATATATTTCGTGAAATTGGATCCAATAATTCGTCTAAATAAACAGTGATGTGATGGTGTTTTATTTAATTCTTTTGGATGTGTATATATAAACATTATTATTATTATTATTATTATTATTTAATTATACCAAATGGCTGGTTAGGCTTTCTAAGTCAACTGGCGGGTTATACCAACTGGCGGTTTAAGCCAGCTGACGGGGACAAACGCACACAAATGCACGTACACCCCCGACTAGGATTATGCCATTCCAATAATTTGTCTAAATAAACAGAGTGATGTGATGGTGTTTTATTTAATTCTTTTGGTTGTGTATATAAAAACGTTATTATTATTATTTAATTATACCAAATGGCTGGTTAGGCCTTCTAAGTCAACTGGCGGGTTAAGCCAACTGGCGGATTAAGTCAGCTGACGGATTATGCCAACTGGCGGAAAGCCAGAATATGTACTTTAATTAAATAAATAGCGCAATCTGGCAACTCAGCCAGTTAAGCCAACTGGCTGATTAGGATCTTATAAGACAGCGGGCGCTCGGATGAACTCTCAATATGCGATTGGCAGAAGCCAAGCGAACACTCCTCTCTCCTTCTTTTCTCTCTCTCTTAGGTTAGGTATACCCCTTTGGGGGTGAGGCCGTCCCATCTCCTCCCCCAAAGAGGTCTCCCCAGCTTGCTGGGGGAGTTCATTGCAACTTGGGGGATAACCCCTCCCCCATAGTTGCATAACCTCTTGCAACATTCCCCCTCCCCCTTGTTGCGTAACCTTTACAACATTGATCAACACTTGCAATTGCACTGCACTCTCTCCTTTTGCAGTCATACTACTGATGCCAAGGAAGGTACCACTAAATGTTAAACCCACGATAAAAATGTGTTTCTTGAAAACTCTAATTCCCAACATTTGACCACGACCGTACATAGAAAAGTTGCCAATTGCCATACCATATTGCTTTTATCTCTTTTTAAATTGAAGATACAGATTTGTAACTTCTTTGGAGAAACAACGTGTTCTTAACTAGTTATTATTAAGTAGATCTTGTATATCCTAAAAATATAATAAATTACATAGGTAATAGTTTTATACCGACAATTCTTTGAAAGTTCATTTCTGTAAAAATGAACCATAAATAATTCCCATATTCCTATACTGTCTTATTCTTCATGTAATTCTTCTATTCATTTATATAGTTCTTCTATCCATTTTAAGAAAAAGTATCCATTTTAAAAATTCATGTTATATGGTTCATGTATTTATATAATCCTGTATATTCTTATATATTTAACTTTATATAATGCCTATACTCATATGTATGTACGTGTGTGTATTAATTTTTACATAAGGACCAAAATCGCCCAACGCGAGTTTGGATAAAAAAATTTATTTGCTTTCTACTTTGCCAAATAATTGGTGACCGGTTGTTTTTTAAAATCCCATAATCATTTTTTTTAGATTTCGCTTAATAAAGAATCCTGCTTAAGCTTTGCAATGTTCATATTTTGTATACATTCTCTTCGTTATAAAAGATGAGATCATGTCTTGCCTAAGCATTAAAATTGTACATCTTAAACCTTAAAATTTTACTCATATGCATATTTTAGTGTAAAGATGCATAGTCCGATTTCCACTTTTAGTTAACTTGGCAGATCATGATAACATCAGATCTGAAAAGTCGCGGTTTAAGATAAAAATATTGTTTCGTCTTCAAATATTTTGTTTACTCGTTCAAGCCTTACCACAGCTGAAAATTTACTTTATTTTCGAATATTGTGCAAAAATAATACAGCCTTTTTAGCATTTAATAATAATGATGTTAGCAGTTTTTGGGTATATAAACCCCAATAAAAATCTTCCATTGTCATTCAGAAGCTAATTCAGAGGCTGAGCACTACCTGTACATTTTAGCAGTAAATTACAGTAAAAGATAGTTTTGATCTTATCCTTCGAGCCTTGCTCTCTTCAGAAGAACTTAGTCATTAAACTTTCCGGATACGCTATAAGAAGAGTCCGGAACCTTCAGCATTTTTAGTAAGTCTATCAGAGTCCTCCGAGCCACTATAGAAGAACTCGGAGAGTAATATAGAAGAAAACTACTGCAAGTCACACATCCGTTGCTGCCACCTAACTAGAACCCCCGTCGACTTCGAACCAACCCGGGCCATAGAGGGAGGGGTTAACATTTCTATACCTATACTTTCATTTGTATACTAAACTTATATACCAGTATACTATACCAAAATTTATTTATATATATATATATATTATATATATATATATATTATATATATATATATATAATATATATATATATATATAATATAATATATATATATATACATGATACACACAGACAGTGCATGGAACAAGGAACTCTTCTGGGATAATTAAATCCACTATAGTCCGAATAAGTAATGGTAAATGACAAATACCATAGTTTTTCTTTTTCATGATGCTAGCCCGACGCGGGCAACGGGTCACTCGCAAAGAGGTCCCATAAATATAGCTTCCCTCACCAGCTATCCATGCACTGTCTGTGTGTATCATAAAAAACTCAGGGGACCATTCTGAGTTCATTCCCATCTTGAAACGGACATGTTATGTGCCTTGAAAAGTGGACGCTCAATTCTACCAGTTGAGGTTTAAGTTTTGGTTTTTGGCTAAAAATATAATAGTTACCCCTTTTTCTTTTATGTATTCAATCTGACGTGAAGGCAGCGAGTCTTTTGCTTATATTGAGGTTCTAAATGTAGCAGGGCTAGGCTGCTTTAAACCCTAGATCCATGTCCCAAAGCTGGATCCTGTCTGCTTTGCAGATAGCTGGTGAGGGAAGCTATATTTATGGGACCTCTTTGCGAGTGACCCGTTGCCCGCGTCGGGCTAGCATCATGAAAAAGAAAAACTATGGTATTTGTCATTTACCATTACTTATTCGGACTATAGTGGATTTAATTATCCCAGAAGAGTTCCTTGTTCCATGCACTGTCTGTGTGTATCATAAAAACTCAGGGGACCATTCTGAGTTCATTCCCATATATATATATATATATATATATATATATATATGTATATATATATATATATTATATATATATATATATATATATTATATATATATATATATATGTGTATATATATAATATATATAATATTAGCCATTTCAGACATTGTTTCAGTATGTTTTAAAGGTATACATAGCGTAAAATACTGTATATTAGAAACATTCTAGAATTACATCGTCCTTATCAAAAACATCATTTTAGGAGCCACAGGTACACATGTTTCAAACACTGGTCGATGATGCTTTGTTGGAGAAAATAGAGGAATAGTACTCTCTAACTACATGCCTCTTCTTTTAAGGAGAGCACGCATCACCACACTTTCGACACATTCTCATTCCTTTTCTGTCCAACTGTCTAACGCAAGAGTTAATCAGTATTTTCAACCTTTCATCTACTCAACCGACGAACTCTGGAACAATCTTCCTCAATCCATTTTTCTCCTGTGTATGACCTCCACTCTTTTAAATGCAGAGTGTCCAGGCATCTCGAAAACCCTGGACCTTGATTTTGGCTCTCTTCTTTTTCTATGGAGGGCGCTTTTGTGGGCGTTCACCCTTGGCTTCCATTTCCTGCATAAAATAAAACAACCGCTCGTGAAGATAGGTATCTGAGACTGTTATTGGTGGAAGACCGCGGTAAAACATCTCAACATTCTTACGACCTACTAGCGGCAAATGGAACCAGTGTTCCATAGTGAACCGTTAGAAGGACACTGAAAGGTGGTGGTCTGAAAAGGAAAAGTTGCAAAGCCAGGAAGCAGCCTTGACTCTCACATACACTCGGGAAGAAAAGGGTTCACTGGACAAAGAACCTCTAAAACTGGGGCCCCAACGACTGGACAAAGGTGCTTTAATCCGACGAAAGCAAGTTCGATATAACCCAAATTAAGACCATTAGGGTGCGGGTTATTGCCATTTTAATTTAATGATGTAGAAGATTGTCAGAGGCACCTCTGAAATGACATAATTTCAATTTTTTTCATAGGTGCTCTGGAGCTGTTTATGTGAAAAGTGGGGAGGGAAAGCTTATCACCTTGCTTGCGTAGTTTCAACAATAAAACACAGAAGTGGAAGCATCATGGTGTGGGGTTGTATGTCATCTGCAGAAGTTGGGGAAACTGGTTTTGTGTCATAGGAGAAAGAACTTTTAGACTTATACAAGTCTTCGATGGCTATATTCTAATCACTGTGATAATGAAGTGATATTTCATCAAAATAATACTCCACATCACGCTTCCCACGCTACCGAGAGGTGATTTGACTGCAATGAAGTATCGCTTCTCAACTGGTCCCCCTTCAATCCCCCTACCTGAGCCCAACAGAACATTTATGAGAAATTCTGCGCAAAAGTGTAAGGGAACAAATATTTGTCGACAAATGATCTGAAACTTATAGAAGAATGGGACAATATTAGAAGATTCCTTCTCCACAGTTTGTCGACACTACCTAGAAGGGTTCCAGCAGTGATTAAGTCTATAATGAAATATGTACAAAGTAGTGAATTATGTTTTCATAAGCGCAATTAAATCATGTAATTAATATTATTTTCTCATTATCCTTATAGTTACTCTATGCAAATAATAAAATAGAGTAACAAATAATATTTATGGCCAAGGCTATAATATATATATATATATATATATATATATATATATATATATATATATAATATATACACACACACACGAGGGCCACTTAATATATTTTGCCCCACCATTTTTTTTTCCCCAAGTTTCTTTGTAAGTTCCAGAAATTTTGTACACAAGTAGTTACATACCTTTTTTACAAGTTTTTATTTTTCCACATAGCCTCCATCCTTTTCTACGGCTTTCCTCTACCTCGAAACAAGGGCCTTTATTCTTTGCTTGTAAAAGTCCGCTGGGTTCCGCTGGAGCCACCTCTTAACCTCCTCAACAACCTCATTGTCACTCTGAAACTTTCTTCCACGAATAGCATCCTTCATTGGCCCAAACAAATGGAAGTCTGAAGGTGCCAGATCCGGGATGTATGAAGGGTGAGGTAACACAGTCAAGCGCATTTTTGTGATGGCCTCTCTTGTTTGCAAACTGTTGTGTGGTCTTGCGTTATCGTGCAAAAGAAGGACGTTTTCTCTCCGGTGGAACTCGCTTTATACGTCTCTGGAGTCTCTGTAGGGTAGAAATATATGCCTCTGAGTTGATTGTCTGTCCTTTCTTCATAATGTCCACCAGAATCACCCCATTCATGTCCCAGAAGATGGTGGCCATAACCTTTCCTGCAGAGGGAGCCATTTTGAACTTTTTCTTGCGTGGGGAGTCTGCGTGATGCCACTCCATGGATTGGCGTTTTATTTCAGGTTCAATGTGGTGTACCCAAATCTCATCCCCAGTCACAATTCGTGAAAGGAAGTCATCCCTTTCTGTCTCGTATCGAACCAACGACTCAGAAGCAATTACTTTTCTTTGGGCTTTGTGATCTTCAGTCAGTTGGCGAGGAACAAACCGTGAACACACTTTTGAGTATCCCAGTTGCTGAATTATCGTATTCACACTTCCTTCACTAATTCCTAGCTCCAGTGATTCTCCTTGTATGTGACGCTCGCCGATTTGATCGAATGATGCTGTTAGCACGTTGCACAGTGTGAGAGATGCCAATGCCGGACGACCGCTGCGTAGCTCATCATCGAGGCTGGTTCTCCCTCTCTCCGATGTTCTCACACGTTTAGACCAGCGTCCAATTGTGCTTCGCTCAACAGCAGCATTTCCGTAAACGTTTTGTAGACGTTTGTGAATATTTCCAACCGTTTCCTTCTCTGCGGTCAAGAACTCGATAACAGCTCTCTGTTTACGACGCACATCACTGTCAGACGCCATTTTCAAAACTGCGTTAACCATCGGTTTTATACAAGGGCTTTTGAAAGCGGTTTTATACAAGGAGAGGAGGTTGAAACTGGAAAAATCCGGTTATGTGAAGCGCAGAAAGTTCAAACTTACGGCCCAAAAGACATTTCAACCCCATGGCCTATTATTTAGCTAAGAAAAAAGGGTGGGGAAAAATATATTGAGTGCCCCAAGTATATACACTATTACTTGTATTTAATTCGTCAACTCTCAACTGATGCTGTCCACTATTAGAAAAAACTCCCTCACGTGATGGCACAGAAAAACCATAACGGTGGTTCCGCTGACCCCTCTCCCCATCCAAACATAAAAAAAAGGTACAAAATTCTTGTAAGGAAAAAAACATAAGTAAACGTAGATAAAAGAAAATTTCTATTCCATTTCTACTCTCATGGTGTATGCTATTTTCAGTAATCAGCTGGGTTTGAGCTTCGGAATATATAGCATTTGGCATCATATATTCGGATTTACATATTCAGTCAGCGGTTTTTATGATTCTTTTATGCAAAGTTATAGTTTAAAAATTTTACTTTTTTTTTTCTCTCTCTCTCTCTCTCTCTTTATTTTATTTTCTTTCTTACTTTCAATCCATATTTCGGAAAAAAAAAAATTCATTTGTGAATTTATTTCAGATAAAATAGTTGAGGAAAATTATATTTGCGTTACTCTCTCTCTCCATAAACTAAAATGATCAAGATGGAGCAATGTACACACACACACACACACACACACACACACAAGCGAAGTCCATATATCCCAAAAACTAATTAATTAAACCTAATTTAACTTAAGCTCACCTTAATGTCATCGAACTGAGAAGGACGTGATAAGCGTTTTGGAATCAAGTGAGGGGCTTGAAGGGTGTTTCTGTTAAGTCATTAAATAGTGAGGTGCTCACTAATCTAGCCTAACCGAACCTAACCTAATCTAATTAGGCATCTATTTTTTTCCAAGAATAAACAACTTATTTTTTACATATTTTTTAACGTTCCGAGGTAAGGTTCCAAAAATGTTACCTCACAAAAGAATACCTCACTACATCTGTAAATTATCACACACTCGGCTTCCCTCGACGTGTTTGTGTAGGAGAGAGAGAGAGAGAGAGAGAGAGAGAGAGAGAGAGGTTACAAGGACAAGAGGAAACCTCAAAGACCTTTCGGTCTACTTGGGGAGGTTCCTATTATTAAACTAGTGCATTTTTTTTCAACTATTCTAGCAGTAGTAGAAAAGTGGATAGAAAAGCATAAGGGTCTTTCACTACCCTCCGCTCCCTTCCCGCTAGAAGCGAGTACAGAAAAGGATTGAAAACATACTTTGACCCTAGAAAAGTAGCGAAGAGAATTTTACAGGAAAGAGCATATATAATCTAGTTCTACAATTACGCTTTGCACACACAGAAATCGTATACTAGAGAATATAGTTGTATAAACTAACATAATAATATATTTGTGCTAATCGTATATCAACTACTTGGTATCGTCACAAAAACCTCAAACATACGTTTTGATTTTATACAAAGTATTTACAACTCTTTTTACCTAAGTATCGGGCCATCGAAGACCCAATGGCTTACTCCAGGGTAGCCCCAAAAGGATTAATCAAACTCTCCATGTCTACACCCATGTCATCACCCAAGTCATCACGCTAGCAAGGTGATAAAATGCTTCTCCAGGAAAGGGGTTGAAACAAGAATTGAGAAAGGAAATCAGATTTTCCACATCATGCCCTCACCCTTCACATGCACCCAGTCCATCAAAAGAAAGAAGAGAGAAAAAAAGAAATCGTGACAGCAGAAATGCAACTTTACCGCACCTAATCCATGTCAAGATTTTTTTAGTTTCTTTTTCTTTAGGAAATTCTGTATTCCAGCAAAATACTTATCTAGTCTATTAAGAAGGTAGGCAAGTGTGTAATCGTGTTTTCTGTAATTGGATGTCTGATGTATATGTGTATGTGAACTCTTTGAATGTCGTTGAGTTTCAACCTGGGTCTCCTGCCGTGAAGGGTGTTTATGCAGTAAGTGATATATTGAGTCATTCACACTTCACGGTATGAATGACAAGAGTAGAGAACATTTCTTTGCAGCGATGAATATCAGTGGAAGGTCCCTGTATCTATTCCCGTGTACTTGTCCTATATGAAGAATGAAAGTGTTTCGTGGGTGATCACCCGTTGTTGCTATGGCGAATTCAAGAGTCTCCCACTTAGAAGTGTTTATGAGGCAAGTGATAAGGAAATGAGTTGCTCGATGGCTAATCATACTATATAAGGAACAATCAACCAGAGACGTCTCTCTGAAATTAGGGGAGAATTAAGTGTAGGAGGAAATGGTTAAAGAAACTCCCGCACGGTTACGTTATAATATTTTCTTAAATTACATTATATGTGAGGACAGTCTTAAACCCTGAGTGTATTCCGAACTTTGTCCAGCCTATTTTTAAACATGTTTACACTTTCGCTTGAAACAATCTCCGAGGAAAGTTGGTTCCAGATATTAACTATTTTATAGAAGAAATTACCACAGATGGAATGGAGGTACTAAATATTTTTAGTTCCAATTTAGAACCATTAATTCTTTTCGGATTGGTATTAAATGAGAATAATTTCCTGAAGTCTACCCTGTCTATTCCTGGTCTCTAAGGTAAACGGATTTAAGAGAGAGAGGTTACAGAGTTACAAGCTAACAAAGCCTCCAAGATCCACTCTAGGTTAGCTCAAGAAGGAAATAGAAAAAATAGAAATAACAAATGAAAATAAAGACTATTAAAAACTTTACCATGTTTACGCTTATAGACGTGTCAAACTTTTAATCAGGAATAGTAATAGTAGTAAAACAAAACGGACGAGGCTCTCTCCCTCCTTCGCCAGCCACTGCTGACAGAAAATAGTGGTGAAAGAAGATTTATAGGAAAGTAGGAAAAAGTATAATAAAGAGAATAGCTTCAGAGTTCATTCGCACCATGCGTACACTTATCTCGCGTACTCAGTTACGCATTAAAAGACAGCGGAAAATAAAGGATAACATGAATACTAAAGTATTTAATCTAATCTACACCATGCATTTATTTTAAGGAATTATTTATTTATTATGTAAAAGAAGTCATCATTTCGTTGTTGCATCATTTCTTCGTGGCCTGCCAAAACCGCCTACCGAAGATTTATCATATAGTAATTATATTGCGGCCTTCGCATAGGAATCACCTAGATAAAGGAGCACTGGTCACTATGCATAATTTTTTTCTAGCTTAATTATGATATACAATATTTGAAACTAAAGTTTCACTCTAAGTAGTTTCCCTGAAGATGAGTATGACTGTTCGGAGGTTTTGACTCCCAAGAGATCTCATCAAGCTTCCCATCATCTAAGAACTCCCAGTGCTCTGAAGCCAGACCCGGCCAGCGCCTCCTGCTACATTTCCTGACAAAGGAAACATTACTACTTATACTCTATCTTAACTAGCCCTCCCTCAAGCAGCACCCTTTTAATAATGAAAAAAAGGAAAGAGCAAACGAAAGAAAGAGAGAGAGGAGTGGCTTCCCAAAAATAGTTTTGACTCCCGAGAATTCCCATCTATTACAAACAAGTAAATAAAAGTAAAAAAGTATCATTTGAGAACTCTCAATGCTCTGATACCAACTCCACCCAAACGAACTCCCCTTATAAACCCCCTTTGTAAGCTTATTCGGAGGTTTTGACTCCCGAGCGTTCTCACAATGACAACCACCAGTGCTCTGTAACCATAAGAGGTGGAAAGAGTACCAAAATTATGGAGTTGGAGGAGTACGAGTACGATTACGAGTACAGTATACATTTTTAGTGCTTGAGCACGAGTACGGTTTTTTTTTAGTATTCGAGTACGAGTACGCGTGTAAGAGTGTGGTTTCAAACTTTAATTGGTGCTTGGCTGCTTGCATGAGCAAAGCTTAGACCATATGAACACATTGCATTGAAAACAAGTACAACAAAAACCCGTACTCGAGTACAAGAATACTCGCGTACTGATGTACTCTTTCCATCTCTAGTAACCAAACCAGACCAGCACCTCCTACTACTACATTTACATCCTAAAGGAAATCACTGCTTCAATCTCAATACATAAACACTATGTCTTAAAGAGTCGCCATTCTTTACACTTAATTTGCTATTCAGAGGTTTTCACTCCTAAGAATTCCCATCAAGCTTTCAGCTCTACCAATGGGCAATGGGGGTATCATCTGAGAATTCCCAGTGCTCTGTAACCAGACCCGATCAGTACCTCCTACTAGATTTAAAACAAAGAAAATCGGGCACTCCCTGCGCCTATACTAACTAAAAATCACATCCCCAATTTACCCGTCCTTTAATGCAAATTGATGCTACTAAAATACCTATCCAATCTATTCTTAAAAACATATTAACTGAAGTGCTTGCACAGAGAGAGAGAGAGAGAGAGAGAGAGAGAGAGAGAGAGAGAAGAGAGAGAAGAGAGAGAGAGAAGAGAGAGAGAGAGAGAGAGAGAGTTACAAGGAGTTACAAGGAAAAGAAGTACCTCAAAAGGCCTTGCGGCCCATACCGAGGAGGTACCAATGGCAACGGGTGCCAGGTAAAATTTTCTACACCCTCAAATAGTGTGCAAGATTTCGTCTAACCTTTTCTTGAAGTGATCCACAGAGGAACTGTTCACAACTTCTGAAGGTAACCTGTTCCACGTGTCACAGATCTTATAGGTAAAGTAATTCCCATACACACTAGTCCTAAACCGTTTCAACTCAAACTTCCAACCATTGTTGCGAGTTGGGTTATCATTTAAACTAAACATGCTTCTAAAATCGACATCGTTGAACCCGCGTAAGAGCTTGAGAGAGAGAGAGAGAGAGAGAGAGAGAGAGAGAGAAGCTACAAGGAGTTACAAGGAAAAGAAGTACCTCAAAAGGCCTTGCGGCCCATACCGAGGAGGTACCAATGGCAACGGGTGCCAGGGAAAATTTTGTAAAAGTTTATTTTTCTTTCAACTATCCTAGCAGTAGTAGAAAACTGGATAGAAAAGTAGAAGGCTCTCTCCCCACCCTCCGCTCCCTCCCTGCCAGAGGTAGGTACGGAAAAAGGTTGAAGAAAATACCTTGACCCTGGAAAAGTAGCCAAGGAAATTTTACAGGAAAGTGGAGAATATATAAATAGCTCTATATTTAGCTTGCTCACAGAGACACCGAGCAAGCGAACTCCTGCAGAGTTTTCTGAGGTTTTAATCTTAAACTATGAGTGTGTTCAGTACTTTGTCTAGCCTATTTTTAAACACATTCACACTTTGACTGGAAACAACCTCTGAGGGAAGTTGGTTCCAGATATTAACTATTTTATAGGAAAAGAAATTTCCGCAGACTGAGGACCTAAATGTCTTTACACACTCAAATAGTGTGCAAGATTTCGTCTACCCTTTTCTTGAACTGATCCACAGAGGAACTGTTCACAACTTCCGAAGGTAACCTGTTCCATGTGTCACAGATCTTATACGTAAAGTAATTCCCACACACACTAGTCCTAAACCGTTTCAAATCCAACTTCCAACCATTGTTGCGAGTTGGGTTATCATTTAAACTAAACATACTTGTAAAATCGACATCGTTGAACCCGCGTAAGAGCTTGAAAACCTCGATCAGTTGACCGCGCAGCCTCCGAGTTTCAAGCGAAAACAAGTTCAGGGCGCGTAACCGTCGATTGTAGCCCATATGCCTAACGGAAGGGATTAACTTTGTGGCCCTCGCCTGCACTCGCTCCAGCCTCACAATATCTTTCCTGAGGGTGGGCGACCAGAACTGCACAGCATACTCCAGGTGCGGCCGAACAAGGGAATTGTACAGTGAGAGCACAATCTCCTTGTTCCGAAACTGAAATTGCCTCCTGATATAACCCAATAGTTTCTGGGCTTTCTTTTCCACCTCTACACACTGTAAGAGAGAGAGAGAGAGAGAGAGAGAGAGAGAGAGAGAGAGAGAGAGAGAGTCAAAAATAAAATGTGAAACCCTCCAGTTGTGATTTTTTTTTTATTTCTGCTTTCTAAATCATCATCATCTTCTAGAAGATATCTACCTAAATGGAGGATCATATTCATATTGAATTTTATGCGATGAATATGTGCAGTGTGCACTTCCTTATTCCTCGAGATTTCTCGTGTGCATTTTCCGTTATCACAGAGATGACACCCCCAAAGGTCAGTCAATCGATCCGACGGGAAATGATCACAAACTCAAACCTTCGTATTAGGAGCTCAAAATTCTGAAAAATATTCGTGTGGAATTTTGAAAGTAAACTTTTCAAAAAAATTTTTGTATCTAGTTCATGCGCGGTAATGGATAACTCTTTTACTACACCTTTCTTACCAACTCTGTATTCGCGTTAGCGCGTGTTCGAGCCCATGATCACGAATAATGATTTCACGGTTAACTCAGTATACTGCGTGGGTTGTGCGGCCGTTGCTGCCCGCCACCACTGACTGATCTCTCACTTTGTGTGTCATCACAGACATTATTATTCTAATACAATACAATATACAATTAAGTAGTTTGTTGCGCAGACGGGAGGCGAGCCGCGGACGTAAACACCACACCAAATCACGGTTAACTCAGTGCCATGATAATGGGTAAGTGCACAATTAATAAATCACGGTTAACTCGATTCACGGTTGAGTGAATCACGGATAACCGAGTTAGTACTATATAAGAATAATTAAACATATTAAGCATTTTTTCCTTAATAAACGATAAACAGAATACTAATAAGGCAAATACAGGAAAATGGATAATTGGAACCAAATAAATTAACAGTAATTATAGTACAATTAAAGGTTAACTTACCAGCCAGGCCTGGACGTCGATCGCACTAATGGAGTGAGTCCTTCCGCATACAAATTATTCTCCTTATGAAAGTTAACAATATTGAATATAGCAAGCTGAAAAAAATATTTTTTAAATTAAATATATGTGTCGTATACTTAAAATCTCATATCAAATAAAATTGCCTTACCTTCAGTGAACTAGTTTCGATCTGTCATTTAAATCTGTACGTCAGTTAAAGAAATCACACACACAAACATATATATATATATATATATATTAATATATATATATTATATATATATATATATATATATATATATATATATATATATATATATATATATATGGGATGAATTTCACAATTAAACACGTGAAATGAATGAATGATGCAAACCACGGAGAAAAAGAAAATGATTCCAAGGCCTTTCGTATATTCAGAAGTACACCTCATGAGGGAATGAAGGGAGAAGGCGAGATGACAAAAATATATACACATGTACAACGGGACGGAAAAATAAAAAAGATTAGCACCTGATTAATAAGAGTTAATTAGAGGCAAAGGTATTTTAACAGGATATTGTCAATTTCATTCCCGCACTGTTATTGAAATTATTTTTAAAATGGATAAATGCACATTCTAGAATATTCCTTTCAATTATATCTCTGTTTCTAACGAGCGCTTTAGAACTATCCCACTTAATACTATGATTACATCTATACATATGGTTAAACAATGCATTAGAATTATTTGCTGTTCTACACGCATATTTATGCTGTTTTACCCTAATATCTAACGTTTTACTTCAGGGGTGGGGAAACCCTCGCCCGCGGGCGAAATTTCGCCCACGAGCTAATTTCAATTCGCCCGCTTAGGTATTTATTATTTACTAAAAATTATTTATTTACAGCCCAGCAAATAGCTTTTTAAAATACATCTTATATACAGCGTGTCCCAAAGAAATGTATACCCACTTTGTTCGATAATACCAGCTATGAGGATAATAAATATATTACTTTTTATATGTTTTTTAATAAAGAATTTTCTCCTGAATCTAAATATGTAATTATTTTTATTAAAAATTGAAAAACAAAAAAGTTACAGATGTTTAAATTATAATTATTATTTTCGAGACTTCATGTGCGATATTTTCTAATATTTTTGCACGTATACGAGATAAGTTTGAAACCGACGGCACTGTGCAAAACTTACAAAAACAACGTTCTGGAAGACGTCGAACATCTTAGATAAAGTGTCATTTAATCATGGAATTTGTAAATTTTTTGAATTAACTAATAATTACAACATTTATACTTCAATATCAACACTAAACATAAGTATCTCAAAACAGTCGGTTAAAATATTAGAAAATATCGCACATGAAGTCTCGAAAATAATAATTATAATTTAAACATCTGTAACGTTTTTGTTCTTCAATTTTTAATAAAAATAATTACATATTTAGATTCAGGAGAAAATTCTTTATTAAAAAACATATAAAAAGTAATATATTTATTATCCTCATAGCTGGTATTATCGAACAAAGTGGGTATACATTTCTTTGGGACACGCTGTATATAAGCTTAAAATTTGCCAGACGCCCGCGGGTGTTTATGTTATCGATTTCGCCTTGGTACTGAAAAGTTTCCCCACCCCTGTTAATTTACTTGTTTGGCCTATATATATACACCCTATTGAGTTACATTGTGTGCATCCGATCGAATACACACAACTGCCTTAAGAAAGCCAAGGAGAGGTATTATAATACTGTAGTGTAACTGTAAAGGAATTTGAGCATAAAAATATCCTTAGCCAACCTTACCATGTTAATTTTCAATATCTTCCGACTTTACTTAAAGCAATTGGTATCAACGTAGGCTTTAAGTATAATAATACTGTTAAATCACGCCTAGTAAAGAATAGCCCGGATAATGCGATTGGTTGTGTGTATTCGATCAGATATTTTTGTCATCTCGCCTTCTTCCTTCATTCCCTGACGAGGTGTACTTCTGAATACACGAAAGTACTTGGAATCATTTTTCCTTGTGGGTTTGCATTATATATATATATATATATATATATATATATATTATATATATATATATCTCTCCATTTGAAAAAATCAAATAAAAGTCAACAAAGTGAAATGTATAAAACCCAAGTCTAGAATATGAAAACGAATAAAAAAGATTTTAAACTATTTTTATATACTTTTTGATAGCCCAATTTTACTTGGATTTTGCCGTTGCGAATTACTGAGGCGAAGAGCACATTTAGAAATGCAATATATATATATATATATATATATATATATGGAGGCCCCTGCAGGATACCAATGTTTTCTAGTTCATACAGTTTCACCCGCCTCCCGCCAATTTAAACATGATTGCATTTTATTAAGCCGATGGATTGGGTACGAGTTGACGGTTATCAATTTTATATTGAATTATTGGTTTGGAATTGATTTTAATTCAAATTCAATTATTTTTTAAATTTCATACACTCACGTAGCCATATATATATATATATATATATATATATATATATATATATATATATATATAGATATATAGATAGATATATAGATAGATAGATAGATAGATAGATAACGTTTGTATTTATTTGTTAATTGATATAAAAACAAAATTTTACTGTATCTTCTCTACACATGCGAAATTAGGCTTTTAGGGCAAAACATGTTCTATATGATGTCCTCTCAGCTCACGATACTTAAATGATGCTTTCGACGGAAGAGTTTTGTCCAGCAGATTTCCTGCGGTTTATGCTAAAGGAATATCATAGCCATCAACATCACCAGATCTAAACCCTGTGACTTATATCGGTAGGGTTATTTAAAAGTTAGTGTTCTTCGACTCGCCGAAAATTCCTTCATCTGACAAAAATGTGAAATTCTATCCAATTCTAAATCTTGTCGCTCTTTCTGACATCCAGCGAAGAACCTCTCCAACAAATTTACTACTTCTTTCCCTCCTCATTTTAGTCCGTGGGCTAGAAGGGTTGATCGGTACCATTCAGGGGAACCAAACGTCCCTCATACCAATGGTGAAGGATGCTAAATAGATGATAATAATGCTTGCTGGACATTTCAAAAGAGTTTTCTCAGCATTTTAAGTTTGCGCCCAATATTGAAATATTGGATGCCTATGTTTGATGAAGATTTACACTAAAACGCTACCAGATACAGATGTCCAGCAAGCATATTTGGAAACTACAAATTATAAGCTTTCCAAAAAGCTCACGGATTATTTCCTTTCCGACGGCTCAGCTGCCGTCTTTTCTCCCGATAAAGCTGAACTCTTCGCTCAAACTTTCGCCTCCAACTCAACCCTGAACGACTCCGGCGCTGTTCCCCTATCTCCCCGTCTCTCTGACTTAATTATGTCTGAAATTAGAATTTCCTCCAAAGAGGTTTTTTTCTGCCTTATCTGCGCAGACGATCCTGATGGTGTCCCTCCTGTTGTTCTCAAGAACTGTGCTTCTGTGCTGACACCCTGCTTAGGCAAACTCTTTCGTCTTTGTCTTTCATTTGGTACTTTGCCTTCCTTTTGGAAGTTCGCTTTCATTCAGCCTGTCCCAAAGAAGGAGACTGCTGCCAACCCTCCATCTATCGTCCAATTGCTTTGATTTCTTGCCTTTTCAAAGTTTTTGAATCTATTCTTAATACTGTAGGAAGATTCTTAAAAACCTTTCTTCTCGCAATCTTCTTTCAGATCGTCAGTATGGGTTCCGCAAGGTTAGCTCTACTGGCGATCTTCTTGCATATTTCTCTGACTCTTGGTCATCCTCCTTTCGAGATTTCGGCAAAACCTTTGCTATTGCGCGAGACATATCAAAAGCTTTTGATAGAGTCTGGCACAAATGTTTAATTTCGAAACTGCCCTCCTTCGGTTCTTTCCTGCTATCTGTGTCTTCATCTCTGATTTGCTTTCTGGCTGATCTACAGCTGCGGTTTTAGATGGCCACTGCTCTTCTCCCAAAGCTATTAAGAGTGGTGTTCCTCAGGGTTATTTAGGGAAACTTTTACACAGTTTTATTATGAGGTGTATTTATTTCATGCAAAGGCTTTTCACAATTGAAGTTTTCGTTCACCTGTTTTTTAAACTTTGAAAACCGTTTTCGCTTGAGTATGGGGATGAAATAATATCCCTGGATCCCGAATGCTCAGCCCTAGGGTTATTTATTTATTTATTTATTTATTTATTTTATTTATCAGTGACTTATTAAGTTGCATTTTCTGTCCTATCCACTCTTATGCCGATGATTCCACTCTTCACTTCTCCACCCGCTTCACAAAGCGTCCCTCTCAACATTCACTCCATGCTTCGCGTGAGACGGCTATGGTGCACCTGACCTCTGGTGTTTTTACTATCTCTGAATGGGGCAGAGAAAACCTTGTTGCTTTCAATGTCTCAAAAACTCAGTTTCTTCATCTGTCTACTCGTTACAATCTTCCATACGACTATCCCTTTATCTTCAATAATACACAACTCAATTCTTCCTCTTCTCTTAACATTCTTGGCGTTTCCTTTTCTTGTGATCTTTCCTGGAAAGATCAAATATACTCTCTTTCCAAACCAGCTTCTGAGAGGTTAGGTGTGCTGTACCAGCTTCGCAATTTCTTCACCTTCTTCACCTCCCTTCATTTGGTGTCTCTGTACAGGGATCTTGTCCTCCCCTGTATGGAGTACGCTTCTCATGTGTGGGGTGGCTCTTGCTGACTGTCTTCATTCCCTCTCTCTTCTCCGCAATGTTGCCTTACTATCTCTTTACTGTCGCTTTATAACGGACACTGCTCTTCCGAATTCTCTAACTACATGCCTTCTCCTTTAAGGAGAACACGCAGTACCAGACTTTCTACACATTCTCATTCCTTTTCTGTCCAACTCTCTAACGCAAGAGTTAATCGATATTTTCAAGCTTTCATTTACTCAACGGGTCAACTTTGGAAAAATCTTCCTCAATCCATCTTTCCCGCTGTCTATGACTTTCGATCTTTCAAACGCAGAATGTTCAGGCTCTCGAAAACCCTGGACCTTGATTTTGGCTCTCTTCTTCCTGTATGGAGAAGGGCGTTTTTGCGGGCGTTCGCCCTTGGCCCCTCTTTCCTGCATAAAAAAAACCCAGAATCCACACACAATAGAATAATTGGAAACCAAATGCACAACAAATTTCCTAGATTTCAAAAGATACTCTGTTCATAGTACTACTTTCCTTGTTCGTGTGTAAATAGTTAATGAGCTGAGAGGACATCACATATGTAGAGCATGTTTTGCATTAGGGGGCTAATTACCCTTGTGTAGAGAGGGTACAGTAAAAATTCCACGTTTTTATTTTGATTAATAAAATAATTTCAAACGTTTTAAAGTCCCAGGCTTTTAAAATTATATATATATATATACTAATAATTGTGACCGTCGAACTGCCTGCGAACTTTCTTTCTTTGTTTCTTATGGCTGGCCAAACCACTTGCCAGATTTGGATGAGACTTGGGGGATAGGGGTAATTGAGGCCGGGTAAAAACATAGGCTATGTGGCGCTGGCCTCCAAGGTCATCTGAGCCCACTGGAGGCCTCTGTATTCCGGATTCGTTGAAAGATAATGACATCATAGACACGTCATAAATGATAGCAGCTCTAGCATATATATATATATATATATATATATATATATATATATATAAGAACATAGGCTATGTGACAGCGGCCTCCGAGGTCAGATATATATATTTCGAAACCTACTGTAAAATTATTGAATGCCCGGTTAGGTCAACTGTACACCCTTGACAATTGGTTAGGTTAAGTCGTGATAGTTTCGTTAAAACTAACGAAAATATCACGACTTAGCCTAACTAATCGTCAAGGGCGTACAGTTAACCTAACCGGACATTCAATTAACCTAACTGGGCATTCAATTAACTTAACCGGGCATTCAATTAATCTAATCAAGCAATCAGTTGAACTAACAGGGCATTCAATTAACCTAACCGAGTGCGTATATATATATAGCGTTCAACTTCCACCCGGGCAACGCAGGTCGCTCCGCTAATATATATATATAGTGTTCGTCGGTCTCTCCTCACACGAAGGTCAAGCTGGTGGCCCCGCCTCTAGGTCTGGCTTGGTGGAGGAGCGACTTGCTCTTTTGCGCTCTCCACCGCACATAGCCAGGTACACCAGGCTCAACTGGTACTCTCTTGAGCCAGGCACCTAGTCTTCTCTTGAAAACTTCAACTTTGACCCCTGTAACGTTTCTGAGGTCCTTAGGAAGCTGGTTAAAAAGTCTTGGCCCCCTGACAACCAAGCTATTTTTCTTCAGTATTGAGGAGGTCCCTTGTCGGGCCTTTAGTTTGGGAACACTATATATTCTGCCTTTCCTATTGTCCAGCGTTGTTTGGATGGTAATTGGGTTTAGTTTGAGGTTTGGTACCAGTTTTCGATCATTTTCCATATGTAGATTATGGTATACCTCTCTGTTCTTCTTTCCAGGGAGTACAGATTTAGTTTACGTAGTCTTTCCCAGTAGTTGAGTTCTTTGCAGCCATCACTCTTGGCTGTGAAATCTCTCCCCGTTTCTTCTAGTTTATTAATTTCTTCCATTTTATATGGGGATGTCAAAACTGAGCAGTATTCAAGGTGATCAGTGTTCTCAGCAGGGGAATCATTACTGTCTTGTCCCTCCTTTTGAACGTTCTTAGTACCTGTCCCGCGACTCTTTTTGCTTTGTTTATTGCTATCTGATTTTGTGTCTCGAATTTGGTACCATCAGTCATTGTTACCCCCAAGTCGACCGCTTTCGTGCTTCTCTGAATTTCCTGTCCATCTGGAGCATAATATGCAGTCTGTTTAATTTCCTCATTTTTACCATATCTCAAGAGCTGAAATTTCTCGGTGTTAAATGTCATATTGTTGTCTTCTGACCATTTATATATTTTGTTTATGTCCCTGTACAAGCCCTCCACTTCATTTGCCTCGTTGATTTTTCTGCTGATCTTTGTATCGTCCGCAAATGATGTTACTATACTGTTGCTGTTAACTCCACTCTCTATGTCTGTTAGCATGATAATGAACAGGAGTGGGGCCATTACTCTAACTTGTGGCACTGAGCTGCGTACTTCTAATTCTGATGATGATACACCTTGAATTTTGACGTCCTGTAGTCGTTCTCTGAGGAAGTTATTTTCCCACTTTGCCTGTTATTCCCATATGTTTCATTTTATGTGCTATTATACCATGATCGCACTTGTTGAAAGCTTTAGCAAAATCCGTGTATGAAATCATAGTTTTCATTGCCTTCAGGTGCATTTAGGATATTGTTATAATGCTCTATAAGTTGTGATAAGCATGATCTTTCCAATCGGAATCCGTGCTGATTTTCGTTGAATCTTTCCAGTGTTTCCAAGAAGTCAGATTTTCTCTCTCACTATTCTTTCAAATATTTTGGTGAGGTGGGACGTCAATGACAATGGTCTATAGTTTTTTGCTTGAAATCTATCCCCGCCTTTATTAATATATTGGGACAATGTTTGCTCTTTTCAAGATGCTCGGTATTTCCCCAGTGTCTAGGGATCTTCTCCATATCCAATATAAAGGTGTAGCTATTTCATTTTTACAGTTTTTAATTAATAGTGCGCTTCATTTGTCCAATAGCTCTCGCTACATCTTCTGGGGTAAAATCAAAGTATTTTATACATTCTCCTTGCAATTTCTCTTCGAAGAATGCATCTATGTCAGGTATCGCTTTGTCACTTTTTGGGGTACTGAAGACCGATTCATACTGGGTTCTCAATGTTTTAGATATTTCTTTTAGATCGTTTATTAGTTCATTATTCCCTTTCCTTAAGGGCCCGATAGTAGCGCGCGTTTTTGTTTTCCTTTTCGCAAAGCTGTAGAAGTATTTTGGATTTTCCTTTATTGCTTCTACCGTCTTTTCCTCTTCCCTGTCTGTATGGCCCTTTATCAGAGTTTGTATTTCCCTATCGATACTCTCCAGTTTTTCTTATATTACTTTCCTGGCATTGTTGTCTCCGCAATTTGCTAATTTCGTCGCTACTCTCTTTCTTTTGCGAAATATTCTTCTCTTTTGCCTCTCTAGCCAGTTCCTCTTTCCTTTTAGCTGTACTTTCAGAGCATATTTTTCAAAAATTCTAAACGTCATTTCTTCCAAGTTTTTAGCATTTCCTCACTTGTGTTAATGTGTTATTCTCTAAAGCTGTTCACCACTCTATTTGGGCCATGTGTGATCTGATTTCTTCCCAATTTATGGTCTTGGAGTTTAGGTTAAAAGCCCCAAATTTGCTTCTTCCTTCCGTATGTATATTGTCTTTTAAAGTTATTGCCATATTTGTTGGTAACTCGATTATATTGTGGTCTGAGATAATAGTTGGGGTTATTTTTATATCGGCAATGAAGTTCGTGTTATTTGTGAATACCAGATCTAGGCAGTTATTTTTCCTGGTATTTTCTGTTATCTCCTGTGTCAGCATAAACTCGTTTGTGAGAGCCATCAGCATTTTTGCTTGCTCCTGGTCCTCTCTTGTGCCCCTTATCTTGTATAAATATATTTCTACCCACCTTTTTGTATTTTATAAATGGAAAATTAAAATCGCCGCAGAGTATTATATTAGGGGATGGAGAGTTGAGGGACTTTATTAGGGTTCTGATATCATCAATGACATCCGAAAATTTTTCATCTGGGGAGTTTGGAGGTCTACAGATGACTATCAGTACCACGTTTAGTTTCTCTATTTTCACTGCAAGGGTTTCTACGAAGCTGTTGGATTTACTTATTACCATCTCTGTCATATGCCTCTCATGTATATAAATAGCACAGCCACCTTTACGTCTCGTTGTTCTATCCGCTCTTAGTAAGTTGAATCCATCGATATGCAATTCTTTCTTATCGATACAGTGTTCGCAGTTATCGCAGTTTCCTTGGCAATCTTTAAGATGTGTTTCTGTGAGGCATGTGATGTCCGCCCTTGTTTCGTCCATAAAACCTTTCAGGTACGAAACTTTGTTTAGAGAATTGTTCGGTTTTATTCCTTGAATATTTGCCAGGACAATGTTTATGTTCTTTGTTTTGCATTGCCCCTTGGCATTTTAAGTTCGTCGTCCTTTGGTTTCGCGTGTTTTGTATCCTTGTGGTCCTCCGAGATGGATCCGTTCCCGCCTATCTGTTCTGGTAGCTTCTTGCCATGAAGTGTTCCGGTTCGAGGGTTCCCAGCTGTGTCAGCTACATGTGCTGTACGAGACTTAGCAGCCGTATTGTGTCCGAGATGTTGAAAAGAGTTTGTGTACTACTTGTGTTTTGTTTGCTATTTGGGTACATTTTTTTTTCTCACATTCCTTCTGTTGTCATTTGGAACTTGTCCTTTGTCCTTTGAGCTTGTCGGGAGATGATGGTCATAGCATTTTCTCCCGTACTAGCAGGTTCCATATGTTGCGTAGGTCTTGCAAATGACCAGATGGTAGAATTTGCATTTTCTACCAAATTTGTAGTGACCATTATTGTAAAAGTAGTTGCGCACAGGAGGGTGCTCGTGAATACATTCTCCTCCCTTATATCTGCAAATTCCTTTCACATAGTATTTACATAGTTTCTTCCCCATTTTTACTTGGGGCCTTTGTTTTTGGTGGTTTCAGTATTGTTTCATTATTGTCTATTTGTTTTTTTTTCAATTGCTGCTAATGCCCTTTGTTTGAAATCTTTGGATTTTTGTGCCTCTGTTTCCTCTGTTAGTGTTTCTTTCCAATTGCCTCTGTTTCCTCTGTTAGTGCTTCTTTTATTTCTATTATTTCTGCTTCTTCTGTTTTTTTTTTAGTTCATTTTTCGCAGTTTCCTCTCGTGTTTTCTCCGTTCCTTCTATTTTTTCTTTCTGTTCGCTATTCATAAACTCTTCCTTTGCCTTTTCCTCATATTCTCGTTCTGCTTTAAAAACCGTAAACGAGTTTATTTCGATTATGCAGCTTTTGCAGAAGAACTTGATTTCGTTCAATTGTTTAGCGCCTGATATAAGAGAGATATCTTCGTCGCTCCATCTCAGGCATTGAAATTCGACTAAGGTCTGGCAAAGATCGCAGCGAGTTGCCTTTGATTCATTTGTTTCTTTTTTACAGTATCCACAGGGTTGTATGAATTGATTTGCCATTGCCATGTTTCTAATGGTATGTAAATGATTGTGCACGAAATATTAACTCAAAATGGTAATTTATTAGGCGAGGTATTTGATTTAACTTTAGAAATGAGGGAGGGAAGGTTTTTTCCGTTATTTCGTGGGGTGGGGGATGGGGGATGTGGCACGCTGTAGATTATCACTGATTGGTGCCCTGGAGTGTACCGCGGGGAATAACAGGGATATTGCCCTTCGATGGGCAGTTAGATTTCCTCAGCGAGAAAACATTCAGAAAAAAAACGTTGTATAGATTAAGTTACTTTAATTTTATTTGCTTTATTTCGACATACGCCGCTATTTCACCACTTAAATAGGCATACGACGGTGTTCACTAAATATTCACTCAAAAATTGGCACAACTTAAAAAGAATTAACTGCTGGATTTTTATTGCAATATCACTTTTATTCGGACTTCAAACCAAACACGTGTAACCGTCCACACTGGCAGGAAAACATATATAATATAATATAATATAATATAATATATATAATATAATATAATATATATATACTTTTGTGAAATAATTTATATATATATATATATGTGTGTGTGTGTTATATATATATATTTTTTTTTTGCACAGAGAATATAGATTAGGAAACAAAATTGCAAGAGAAAAGGAAGAAAAGGAAGAAAAATGTAAAACACGTAATTTACAGCAACTGTTAAAATGAATGAAAAAAAATGTAATAGAATTTTATTTAGCCCTTTTAATGCAACATTTTTTTAGGAATGTCTCTCACTTTACTTTCGAAAGCATAAAAATCGGTCCTAAAATATTGAAAACAAGTGGAACTCAAAGAAAAAGCAATTGGAACCGAGAATAAACACGTTCGTGCCATTAAACTCTCTTCATTTCGCAAACAGTTAACATAGAAACGGAAACGGTTTTTTGTTTTTTTAATATCCTCTCGGGAGAAATCTTCCTAAATGACACTTTCTTATAACCATTTAACCTTATTTTTCCTCT
>JAJOZX010006503.1:0-85000 GCA_023014485.1 Bathynomus jamesi | reverse complement strand
GTACTGTGTTGTTTGCAGTTAAAATGTATATATGTACGGCATGCGAAGGTGCCCCCTCAGGGCATTTGATTCCGCTCGTATGTAGGAGAATTACGAGTACTGACTAATCGGGGTCCTTGGTGCAGTGGTTAGCATATCCGACCGGCAATTTGATGATCCCGGGTTCGATTCCTGGGAGGTACCTCATTTTTCATTTGCTCGTTCTCCCTCCTCATCTTGTGCGGAACGCTCTTCTACACAAGCGTCGTTCTTTATATATATATATATATATATATATATATATATATATATATATATATATATATACACGTACAGTATATATGTAATGATGCTATTATAAAGACATCAAAATCATTTTAAAGCGTATAATCATGTAGTATCTATCAAACAAAATTCCAAATTTAAAATATTTAGAAAAAAAATTATCTCGTAAAATTTAATGAGAAAACTTTTTAAAAAGTGATCATATGAAGCAATAAAAAATGAATAATACTGAAAGCGTAATTGATAGAGAGAGAAACTCTGAATTTATAGATTTGGAGTTCTTAAACGAGCGAGTAGTCGAGATGAAGAAGAGGAATTGGGCTCTTAATCTAAGAAAAGTGATTGCTTTCTCATATTTTAAAAACCTTTTAAGTTTCTTATATCGAATAAGCGGTTGAAGAGGTAAAGAATGGCTTCGTATATATTATAAAATGTTGTGTTGGAAAACTAAAACGCTTAAAAATGAAACCGCGTCTCCAAATATGTTGACGCTTTTGCTGTTGCCTAATTAAATTATCGTCCGTCCGGGATATGACGCACGCCGTACGTCATTATTGTTGTTGTTGTTGTGTTGTTGTTGTTTTCTGGGGTTGTTTAACCTCCGCAATATCTAAGGTTGTATGATCTACAGAATCTACAGAAGCTAAGGCTAGCAAAGACCCTACGATCCACTCTAAGGTTAGCCCGAGAGAAAGGAAAGAGTAGGGGGTTAAGAGAAGAGAAGAGAATAAGGGGTTAAGTAAGGAGCAACACCTATCATTCGTGGGTTAACATTCATTCAGAAAAAGAGAAAAAAGACTCACCATTATCATCCGCCGGCCACTGCCGACAAGTCAGAAAAATAGTCGGAGAGAATAGGAGAGGGGTGAAAGATGAAAAGAAGTGAAATAAGAACGCTTACAAACCATGCAAACACAGTCTTAACTCACAGTTATACCATGCAAACTACAAACATGCAAGAAAAGAGAGTTACAGACATGCAAAGTAAAAAAGTAGGTAAAGTTAAACAGAAAGTGGGTTAGTTTACGCTACGAGCTACATCTACGTTCGTGTTAGTCTAATTTTTTTTTTTTTTTTTTAATAATTTTATTGCTGGCATCACACGCTGGCATGTCATAAGCTGGCATTCATCGTCAACAGACTCATCCTCGAGCACCACCACCAGAGCTCCCGTTGCTAACTTTGTTTTTTTATATTAAACAACGTTAATACTTTTAAAATGTCTGCCAAGACGGTTCTTAAACATATTAACGCTGGTAGAATGAACGACTGACGCGGGAAGATTATTCCATTTATCAATTACTTTAAACGTAAAGAAGTTTTTAGCGATATTAGTAATGAAACGTCTGCCACGCAACTTAAATCCGTTATTGCGAGTTTTTCTATTATCGAAAGTGAACAATTTGTCAAAATTTACGTTATCGATGTTATTAACGATTTTGAAAACTTCAATAAGCTCCCACCTTAATCTCCTAGTTTCGAGTGAATACAGGTCTAACTCTTTAATCCGATCTTCATAAGGCTTATTGCGCAATGACGGAATCAGTTTCGTGGCACGACGCTGAACCCTTTCTAACCTATCAATATCCTCACGCAAGTACGGGCACCAAAATTGAACGGCATATTCTAAATGAGGCCTGACTAGGGACTTGTAAAGGGGCAATAAATATAATATCCTTCGATTTAAATTCGAATTACGCGCTATGAAGCCTAACATCCTATTAGCTTTTGCGCAAGACTCCAGGCACTGGTTCCTAACCTTTAAATCCTTAGATACGCGTACGCCTAAATCTACTTCCTCGTCAACGCTCGCTAACTCCCTATCATCCATCGTGTACGTGTAATTATTGTTGCGAGAACCTATATGCAAAACTTTACATTTGTCTACGTTAAATTGCATCTGCCACTTATCTGTCCACTCCATAATCCTATTTACATCGTCTTGGATCCTATTTCTATCGTCCTCGTTAACAACCTTACCACCTATTTTAGTATCGTCCGCGAATTTTGACACGTTACTAGTCAAACCTACATCTATGTCGTTAATGTAAATTACGAATAGCAATGGGCCTAACACTGAACCCTGTGGTACACCGCTACCTACATCTAACCACCTCAATTCACTACCATTAACTACGACCCTCTGTCTCCAAGCACGAAGCCATTCTTCTAACCAGTTAGCTACCTGACTGCGTATACCGTGCGCTTTGACCTTCGCAATTAGTCTCCTATGCGGAACTGTATCGAACGCCTTTTTAAAATCTAAATAAATAACGTCAGCTGCTCTATGCCTATCGTATTCGCGCACTATTTCGTTATAAAATTCTCACAAATTAGTTAAACAAGACCTATGGCGTCGAAATCCATGCTGACTACTATTAATCAAATCTCTACTTTCTAAGTGATCGATAATACGATCCCTAACTACAGATTCCAAAAGTTTACCGACAATTGACGTTAAGCTAATGGGCCTATAATTGCTAGCTACTGCGCGGTCGCCTTTTTTGAAAATAGGCGTGACGTTAGCTAGTTTGAAGTCTTCAGGAATAATCCCCGTTTCGAGTGACTGATTAAAAATCTTCGTTAAGGGGCCTACGATAACTTCTTTCAAATGTCTGGGATAAAAAGCGTCAGGGCCTGGAGCCTTGCTAACTTTTAGCCCATCGATATAATGCGCAATCTCAGCCTCGTAAACAGTTATTTCATCCAAAATAGTCTCGCTACTAAATGGAACGATATCGTCCACGTCGGGGACATTATTTACGTCTTCTACGGTAAAAACTGTCGCAAAAAAGTTATTGAAAATACCCGCCATCGCCTGAGCGTCAGAAGCCAAAGCGCCATTAACATCCACTAGAGGGCCTATGTTATCTTTTACCGGCTTACGATTATTTACGTATTCAAAAAAAAATTTCTGGATTATGTTTACTATCCGCAGCTATAAGTATCTCTAAATTACGCTTGGCATTCCTAACTGATTTTTTAACCTGACATCTAAGCTCGATATATCTATTAAAGTTAGCTGCCGTGCCATTGCGCTTACTAAGTCTATACGCTCTATTACGCTCGTTTATAAACTCTCCTATTTCCCTAGTCCACCACTTCGGCCTACCACGATTTCTATCGCGCTTGGGCCTACGAGGAATAAACTCCCTTTCAATATTCCTAAAACTTTCTTTAAACGCCACCCAACGCAAATTTGTGTCATTGCCCCTAAATAAGTTATCCCAGTCCACTACTCTCATCCTATCAGCAAAACTATCAAAATTAGCCCTACGAAAATCAGGGACTTCTATTACGTTACTATCCTGAGTATTTTTTATCGCTAACTTAAACCTAAGAATTTGATGATCACTACATCCTAAACTCTCGCCTACTTCTAAACCTTCGACTATATTCTCGCCGTTCGTCATCACCAAATCTAAAATATTGTCACCGCGCGTTGGTTCGGTAACTATCTGTCGTAAAAAGTTATCGTCCATAAACTCAACCAATCTCAAACCCTCCTCATTACCAGTAAAATTCTCGTAATTAACATTAGGGCAGTTAAAGTCTCCGACAATTATACTATTCCGATGTAGAGGATTTACAACTTTAAGTGGGATCCGAATCATGGGTTGCTACGTAACCTGGATGCAAAGGACGGTCTACTACCCATTAAACCAGTAGCATGGGCACAAAAAGGGAGAGTGCAGGAATGTTGCAATGAGATAATGATTAATGTTGCAAGATGTTGTAAAGGGGTTATGCAACAAGGGGGTAGGGTTATGCAATGAAGGGGGATATGCAATGAAGTGGAGAGGTTTTATGCAAAGGGGGAGGGGGGAATGTTGCAAGAGCAACAAGGAGTTATGAAACTTGGAGGCGGAGTTATCCCCCAAGAGAAAAAGAGGAGAAGGAGAGAAAGGAAGAGAGGTGTTCACCTGGCTGGAGCCAAGTGCATATTAAGACTTCAGCTGAGCGCCCGCTGTCTTATAAGGTGTAAATCCGCCAGTTGGCTTAATCCGCCAGTTGACTTAGAAGGCGTAAATGGCTTATACAGGTTGAGTTGCCAGATTGTGCTATTTATTTAATTAAAGCATATATTCTTAACAGTTAGCTTAGAAATCCGTCAGTCGGTTTAGAAGGAGTAACCAGCCATTTGGTGTAATTAATTATCGTTTACAACCAAATGAATTAAATAAAACAATATTACATCATTCTGTTTATTTAGACAAAATATTGTAAATATATAGAAAATAAATATACATTGGAATGATAAAAAAAATTAAAAATAATAATAGTTTAAGAAATATGAACGAGGAGTATGTATATAATCAAAAAATATAACCATCATTATAACAGTACATGAGAAATATATAAATATATATACACAATTATATTAAATAATTAAATAATTGAAAATAAATACATACACTTATTCTACCGCACAAAATAAAAAATAAGAAATACAAAACGTATAACCATCAATATAGCAGTACAGGAGAAATATAATATATTATATATATATATTATATATATATATATATATATATATATATATATATATATACACAATTATGTTAAATATATTGAAAATAAATACACTCACTTTGTTTTACTGCGCAAAATACTAAACTCACACGTAATCGAGTCTACAAACACATCGTTATTGCTTTGCACTACGCAGTATACGCGGTTTAATATTATTTCACCCCTCAAGGTATAGGGAAACCTGTACTCTATATAAAGGGCCTTCATATCGTTCAGTACTATTTTTGTGCCCACTTTACATCCAGTTGGCAAGTTACCTTTAAATACGGCTAGAATACAATCAAAAGTACGCACAAAGAGGTCATCGTTAGCCACATCATCATTATTAAATAAAAGTTTATAGACACGCCTTTCCAATCGAGGGTTTATTTCTACCGACCCGAGCTTTTCAATCGTGAACTCATCTTCACACTGCATAGCGACGGTTGAAATAATCTTCTAAGTCGTTACGACAGCTGCTCATTATATAAAGAAATAGTTCTTCAGGGTGAACGATGTAGGTGAGCTCAGCCCTCTATCGATGAAGTGCTTTGTACCAAAGTTCATGATATTTCAAAGAGTCTAAACTTTTTAAATAAACACCCAGCTCTAGACCATTCTCAGCTTGTTCAGTCCTATACTCGGTAAACCCATCGAGCAGAGCGGTGTATGCGTATTCAAGAACCGTATCAAAATAAAGCATATCCGTAACACGTGCGTCTAATATAGGCTTCAGCTTGCGGAATCCGACGATTTCAAACATTCTGCCGAGGATGAAACGGTTTCGCGTAGGGACAAGAGCGTTATTATCAGAAGCATTCTTCCACATCAGCCGTATATCAATGCATGGCCGATCGTTATTTATACACAACGTACAAACAACGGCATATGAGGGGGTGTCACTAATCTGCTCTCTTCTTGTACCTACATCTGTAGGAATTTTATAACAATCCTCACTCCACTTCTCAACTATCACGAAGATTCTCTTCGTCTCCTCGACACTTAAATAAACAACATTCCGTTTGTTTGTTTGTCTACAAGCTGTTTCCAGTACATAGTTAACGGTACTGGATTTACGCCTGAACACGCGCAACGACTTCGTCACGGACACATCGTACACGGCGTTGAGAATGCTGCTCAAAGGAAGTTCCATCGTATTCGAGGAGCGCACGTCCAGTCGGTTCAAGCTCTGAGATGACTATGAGACACATGCAACGGATCGGCTCGACGGGAGGAGTGAGTCACACCATAAGCTAATGAAACGTGTACGGCGCTGTTCGAACATGAATAGTTGTATCCCATTATAATGGGTAGATGTTTTAAGAAATTTTCCGATACATGAAGTAATATCGGTTTTAATGCTTTATCACTCGCACTCCCGAGAATACGCACCAGACATTTTTGCAAAGTGAGATTTTCACGAACTAAACACATTTTATAACGGTTTTAATGTTTTATCACTCACCACACGTTCATTTCCACAAACTAAACATGTTCACAATCCGGCGCACTATTTGAGAGGAACATATGCCCATAGTTTTCCGTTTTGTTTAACCCTTTAAGGACTGAAGATGCCAATTGCTAACGTTTCAAATACACGCATTCATAACTTAACCCTACAAAAAATTCAGAGCTGAAAGGGTTTAACAAGCGTTACTCGTCTCTAAAGTCTGTTAAAAACTCACACAGGCCATTAGCCACAACCTCACTACAAACTCGTCATGATATATATTAATATAGTGATAAAAAATACTTAAGATTCTCCATGATGACAAGATTTACATTCTCAGTCGCAGGGTACGAGTACTCGGTATGATGCAACATATAATATCGCTTGTCACACCACTCATCAACAAGACTCACTATCCATATCCGTTGCTTCTCTTCTGCACGTGTTGTTTCTTTTACTTCACGGTATATGTAAGCTTTTATAAAGTTTAGTCCTACAACATAGTTCAATATCACTTGTCCACGAAATCCTACAATGCTCTCACCAGAATAGCCATAGAGTATTTGTACCTCTTGCTCCTTCGCACGATTCAATGTAGCCTTAAAAGCATCAAAGGAGGGTGGAATAGGGAGTTTTTCAGTATCCACCACATCTTGACACTTTGCAGAATACCATTTCATAAACGTCGAACACACAATATTAAAGGTAGCCATTACTATTTTCTGTCTACGCGGGAGAATACACGTCTGAGGTCCAGGGCTTACTGCGATCAACTGAGCGCGCAGGGAAGCCCAGGTAGTAGCAGGAGTTACGTGTTCAATCATACAGGTGGGTGGAGCTTAGAACTTTCTCCTGTACACACGCTGGGCGGAGCTTAGAATTTTCTCCTGTGTACACACACCACACACACAAAGGAAAAATTGAAACGCTAATTGAAACACGATTTATTTAATAAAGGAAATATTCAAGGTGTATATATATTTACAAATACGTGTAATAAATAAGTTAACAATAGACACATCAAAGGTACCAGGTACCTGATAACGTTTCCTATAGGTGTTACGGCACACCTTTGTACCCCTAAGTTCCTTCACGCCCCCCAGCTTCTGCGCCAGAAAATTGTGGGTGCCTACAGTTAGTTGGGGCGGCCGGTCTCCCTCATCATCATCATCCAAGCACACTAGATCCTTCAACGATTCAAAGTTAACGACCCGTCGATTCGCCTGGTTGAGCGTGATACCCTTTGCCTTCACGATATATTTCATATCCTCCCGCACCCTCACCCGTACCCAATAAGTTTTTGGTCCTGTTGAGACAAAAGAGTCGGCGTATGCGGTGTCTCCATATTCATCCTTGATCTCATCAGTCAACTCACCGAGGAATTCACCAATAGGAGGCATGTATTCACCCTCCCTCTGTGAATATCACACTATCTGTATCGCGTACAATACCCTCCGCCCAAGAGAATGCAATAGGCCCCAAAGTTTGATGCGTGCGTAGGCCGTTGTGAAGCTGGCTACAGGTATGTTTGTAACCCGTGAGGTATCTGTGGCCAATTCGGTATTGTTGTACTTTATTATGTAAGTATTACCTACATTCACGATCTCCATGACCTCTTTATCGGGAGCGTTGGCATAATCCCAGACTTCACTATAACTTTGTGCCAGTATTCTGTGCAAATTTTCCCCAAAGACTGTTTAGACACAACTTTGCACTAAAGCGCTTGCCAGGGTTCTTTACAATTTGGGAACGGTCAAGCTGTATACCTTCACGGTCACGGTAACGTTGAATATAGGCCGATTTTCATCTTCGGTATCAACTCCTCGCGGATACCCTGATGCTTCGACCTTATCTTTCAAAAAAGCGTTTATATATGGCGTGAAAAGGTTGGGTAGCTTCTGAAACCTCCACACCTCATGTATCTTCAATATGCTGTAGCCATGGCGAACAGCTAGATCCAGCTCTGGACTTGTATATACACCTCTAATCTTACGCTGGTGGGTGTATGGTCACAATCACCATTGTTCTCTTCTGCGCACTTCACGCACAAGGGAAACATGAGCTTGTGATCGATAACGACGGGTAAGATCGGCATCCATAAATCGCGAGGGGGAGCACGTCTACGAAAGAAAGGCCGAAATAGTACCCGTTCAAATTTGTTGAGAACACCTCGATGGTGGGTAGGTCAGGTCCCACCAGTTTCTCAGGTGCACCTACGGGGTACGGATTGTTCTTCATCACGTAGGGTATAAAGAACAGAAGTCGTAGTAATGGAGTTTCACACCCTCCGTAGGCGGAAAGTATAGCTTGAAGGGATTTGTACGCCCTCCGAACAAGCTATCACCGCATTTGAGAGGATCCAGCACCATTGAACGTTTGATCGTGTTTATTTCTTCACGGTACTGTCCATCTGTCTCCATCCGTGCATCATACTCATGCTCCCACAAGACTTTGTGAGTGAACTGGGAGCCTATAAGTTGATCGCGGGTGCGGGTCCACGCAAGACAGTCGGCAGGAGATCTACCGTGGATATCTCGATTCCACACTCAGGACGGGGCATCCGTGCCACCAGCAACCGTTAAAGGAGTACACAGTCTTCTCACCAGTGGCACGGTTTTCACTTAGATCAACCCAAAAAACACGACCATTAACCTTAATGGGTACTTCACCCGTGTTGGCGGGCATTTATGTATACCCGTCTGCTGCTGTAGGTGTATGAGCCAGTAAATAGCCTTGTGCCCATAACTGCGGGGATTGTTTCTGTGAATAACGGCTAAGGTGTCTTTAGGCATGAAGTTATTCTTGAACACCGTAAAACATAATGAGGCGATGGTGGTTGCGACTTGCAACGGATCGCATTTGAAACGGCCTATGTACATCCTTCTAAAGGCCTGGAAACATACTCTAAGCACGCGCACATCATTCACGCAATAACGCTCACATTCATCAGCTATATTATAAGGATTAGATTCATTAAAACTGTTGTAGTATCGGTCAAAATCTTCACGTTCATCTGTACTCATACATTCATAGTTAAAGTAATGTTTGGGTGGAGGTAGTCCTACGTAATTTAAAGTTTCGCTAGTGAGGAATGTGTAAGGGAAATATCCTTTTGAAACTTCAGCGGCTACGCCCATCACCTTGGGTAGCTTTGCTAATTTACAAGGTGTGAATAATAAAGTGTCTTTAAACTGTACATTACCTCTTATTTGCATCTGTATTAGCTTGTTGCCTCTTTTCAAGGGATCACCTGTAAATATCTCAGATGACTCGTGCTCAAGCAACTCCTTATAAAGGAACTGTGTGTCAAATTTTGCCCCGTTATGGGCGAGAATATACACAGTCATTTTTTTAACTTGTCCGCTAACTTGACAATATAGGACACAAAGAGTTTCACAGGGCTATCGTGGCATTCGTTTTAAAAACGTTTGTCCGTTTACCACATTTGTGACACTCATCACACTCGATCTCCATACACTCATCACAGATAGTCTGGCTTACAAGTAAATGTGGAATAACCTCTTTGGTTTCAGCGTTCGTGTATGTTTCTATATCGTAGTACACAGTTATACAAGGGCTATTTTTAGGCTTAGCATCTTTCATATAACATACATGCTTTACTCCAACCGCCTTATATTTCTCATGGCATGTAGACAGTGAATTTCATCACATTTATGCTTGAAATTCCCCCAATTATCCATCATATGAAACATACCACATTCACAGATTCTCATTTTCCTGCACGTGCCAATTGATTTATGGAGCTCAAAACAGTTATTATTGAAAAATGTGCGTCTACACACATCACAATCCCTCTTCTCAGCTTCAACTACACGGCTTTCACATTTGGAGCTTTTACACTGCTCACATACCATGTGAATCTTTACAATGTTTCACTATATCATCCGCAAACTCGATACACCCTTACACAAATCATGATGTCGCCATATTTTCGACTTTTATCATAACTCGCGTAAAGGTCCCTTATATTACGGATGGGGAGATACGTTGTCCCTGACAGTCCTAAAATAAGTAGGGGTCTTGTACGATCTCTCACACACTTTTAAAAACATACACAGTTCCGACGATCATCCATTCCAAATACAACTATACGAACATTCATTTCCTGTTCTACCCTTCTCAGCTCTTCAGGACCCATATTACAGTCAAACTCAAGTTTACAGTCTACAGCTAGTTTACGGGCACGCTCCACTACCGTAGGCAACCAAATTTTTTGACCGTGTATTTAGTACAGTAAACATACGAGCTAAGACTACTGCTATAAAGCCGCAACCACGATCGACGTTTATATGCCGTCTATAAATAGCCTGAGAATTGAAGTTAAGAGTATAAGGTGTGGCACTATGACCCGCAACACGGAATACACGGTCAATATTTACCGTGAAGTTGTCCATATTGAAGGCTATACTACTTTGAGAGGCCTGCATTATACGGCCTAATATATACTCTATATCTTCAGCTGCCAAACGTCTGAACGGTATTACTACCCAAAAATCATCTACATCTCCGTCATCTGACCCGAATCCGAAGGACAGCCTCGTCCTGACTTCACGTTCGTCGCGGTTCTGAAGGGCAAACTCTACAATACGTTCAACTATGCGCCGTAGTCCGTGTTCAACACCATTGCTATACATGGATCTAGGATCAACCCTGACTATATACCGATTTCTAGTCAAGGCTGGGGTGGGGTAGCGGTGCGCACCAACTCGAATGTTATGCCATCCTCAACAGAGAAGCTGCTGTGGAGGATGTACCCGGAATTGAATAAGGGGTATATTTGAGGAAGGTACTATTGTGGGGGTTGTGTCGTAAGACGTAGAAGGTTGGGGCTCTATTACTGGTGGTCTAACAACCGGCGCAATCCTGGCGCGCTTTATACCTGACGTGGTGGGCTCTTCATCGTGCCTCCGCTTTGAACTGGCGCGTGCTACAGGTATCGCTGGTGAGGATTCGTCGCGGGGAAGGATTCTGTGATCACAACTACACTGTCGTCGGGGTCATCTGTAATATCGATGATGGGTGCTGTACCTCATCGTCATTCACGGTTCTGTGGGAGAAGGAAAAGCAAGACTGTAGAATATAAGGTCAGCACTTAAATATTTATTATATTTTGTAAATGACCCACTTAGGAGTGTGACGTGTTAGAAATGGATTCTGTAGAAAAATTCAGGTTCACGAGCCCATCCACATGTATTATATCTGGCCTACAGGATGTGGTAAAACTGTGTTTATGCTTAAAATCATTAAAGAAAAGGGAGAGATGTTCTCAAAATTTGTGCATAAAGTTATATGGTGCTATTCGACGTATCAATCAGTGTTCAACGAGTACCAAGATGATATTTTGTTCCACAAAGGTGTATATGACGTTAATTCGTTAAAGGGAAATGAACATACAGTCATTGTAATTGACGATCTCATGTTGGAGATGGATAAAACGTTTGCCGAGACATTTACAGTATTCTCCCACCATCTTAACATAAGCGTGTTCTTCATCAATCAGAATCTATTTTTCAAAAATAGATACATGCGCGATGTGTCGTTAAATACACAATATCTAGTCTTATTCGCGCAACGTAGAGATGTATCACAAATTGGGGTATTAGCCAATCAAATGTTCCCGAATCAGCGTAAGGAGTTTTTGGAAGTTTATAAAGAAGCTACAAGCCCGCGTTACGGATATTTGCTTTGCGACCTTCATCCGCGAAACACGTTTAGGGTGCTTCTAAGAACGAATATATTTCCAAACGAGCCTGAAACGGTGTATATTCCAGAATGACAAAGAGGCTAAAGAAATACCATGAATTAATAAAAATCTATCATCGACTGCCCCGGGCAATGCAGCAGATGTTTGCTAAAAATATCGACTCCGACTTTTTAAAATGCATCTGTGAAATCTGTCTTAACGTTATAAATTGCAATGTATCAATGAAACCACCTCAGAAGGCTCGCCTACGCCGTTACAAGAACATAATACGTGCACTCGCTCGTAAAAGTCAAACTGTAGGGAAGAAAAAACGAATTATTGTACAAAGAGGAGGGTCATTCCTCCCCATCTTATTTTCAGTTTTGGGTCCTTTACTGACTAGATTAATATAATGAAGAAAGTGGTAGTGATTCCACACGAGGTGTATGCTTCACTGCAAAGTTCAAAGAATCCAGACACGGATCTAGATCCCCGTAAAAGCAGGCTTAAAAGAATGGAAAGCGAATTGCTAGCCCTATTAAACAGTGAAAAAACACCTGATGAGAAAAGAATCTTATACCAAGAAGCTCTGCAGAAATTTCTTCACGAGTACGAAAATTATAAGAACCCGACAGAGATTCCCGTGGTTATTAGGCACAGCACGGGGAACGATGGACATGGTAACATAGGACCTGTGTCCGACGATAGAGCTGACCAACCAAAGATTAATGGGTCGGACACAACATATCGAGCATGTATTAAAAAGCACCCTCCCACATACATTGAGGAATAAAGGTTTAAGTCTTTATAATCTATTGAATGAGGACCCGCCATACAATGGACCGATACAGGTGAGATCATTGTGGAAGGAAAAGGTACAGGGATCGAATATCGTAGACATCGTCCATGATCTGGTGAGAAAGTGGGATAGGCCCTCACCATCAGGATGGAAGCATATTAAAGCAAGACTACAACAAATAAATGTCCCCAAAACATGATAGGAAATCTGAACAGGTTAAAAGACTTGGAACATGCGACGCACGTGACACAATTGAAGACGCCATCACCCCGGCGGTAACACCTTTGAAGAGGAGAAAGAAGAGGTTAAACAACGGTCAACCCTACCCACGTGCCTCTAAAATACGCAAATGGCTAACATATTAAGAAGACGTTATTATGACATTTCTAACCCAGCCTCCTACGGAGGCGTAGATAGACTGTACAGAAGTGTTTACGGAGTAGGAAAAAAATGTTGAGAGATTTTTGCGGGAGCAGGACGCTTATACACTTCATAAGCCTGTGAGAAAAAGGTTTAAAACAGCCAAGACAACAGCTGCTTCGATTGACTCTATTTGGCAAGCAGATTTAACAGACATGCAAAGATATTCTGTGTATAACGATGGTTACCGCTACATTCTATTCATAATAGATGTATTCTCTAGATATCTGTGGCTAATTCCTCTGAAAAATAAATCACCTGAAACAGTTGCTAAAGCCACCAAAACGCTGATGTTAAAAGAAAACAGGGTTCCTGGCTATTTTTGTACGGATATGGGGAAGGAATTTATAGGCCGTGCTTTTCAGAACATGTTGACAGAGTTTAATATCAGCTATTACACTACCAATTCTATACATAAGGCTTCTTTAGCTGAAAGAGTTCAACGTACCATAAAGGAACGCATGCACCGCTATTTTACACATAAAAACATACAGATTTCTAGACATTCTGGAATCATTGGCCTCATCCTACAACCGCTCACACCATCGCACGATTGGGACAACACCTAACGAGTTTTAGAAAGAGGTACGCGCCAGAGGTGAGAAGAGATGGAACACCACCACACAGCGCGTTTCAAATCAATGATTATGTAAGGCTTTCGCGTTCGGGAAATAAATTCGCGAAGGGATTTGAGCAAGGATGGACACGTGAGATTTTTAAAGTTAGGGCTGAGACTTAAAGGCGAGATAATCATGTATTACGTTGAAGATTTGAATGGGGAAGAAATCGCAGGAGGCTTTTACCGCGAGGAGTTGCAGAAAGTGGCATTTAATTTAGGAAAAAATGTATTTAAAATGGAGAAAATTTAAGGAAGCAAAGGTTCAGGAAAGAGAAAAATGTACCTGGTGAAATGGCTAGGGTACCCAGAAAGCTTTAACACTATATAAAAGCTGATGCAATAATGAAGCTTAAATAGTATGCAACATGGCTCCTAACTATTTCTACGTCACACTCCCGTCCTCCTCGTCCCTGTCTGTACACCCTAACAACACACTAGCCAACTTTGTAACAGAGCTCCATGGACCCATTGAATTGGGTCGCGATTCGTATGAGGTGGGGATGTGTGAAATTCAGCTGGACACCAAATTTTTAACTTTTGAAAATGAGCAAATCATATTTCTGATCCTTAGAAGAATCGATGAGTGCAAAAAATTAAGCATAACCTTACTCAATACTATGCGTTCAGTTCTGTTCGGTGAGGAACGGTACTATAGCACAAATGTATCGCTAGGAATTGGGCATTATGATACAGCCATGGACATTGTGACGGGGTTAAACAAGTCTTGAAAGGTTGTACCTGACAAACGATTTACTTTTTGAAGTCGTAAACACAGACACGCCTGCATGCACATTGAACTTGTTGTTGTTGTTGTTGTTGTTGTTGTTGTTTAGCCGATCAGCCCACCCTGATCGAGCAAGCCGGCGGCACGCAGGTAACCGATCGCCCTCTCCGGAGTGGACCAGAGGTTCAGCGCACTAGTGATGTTGTGTTGTGTTGTGTTTGTTGTTGTTCGTTGTTGTGCTAGAGCGGTACAGTCTGTCATAATGTGTTCAATTGTTTATGGTGTGTCCTGGCACAGGTGGCAGGTGTCGTCTATGGAGTTGTCTAGTCTGTGTTTATATGTCCGTAAGTTGGGGGTGATGTCCACTAGTACAGTTCCCGTCACTTCGCTGACGGTTAGACAGGCTAAACTACAAAAAAAGAACCCAGCCGTGAAAATTTTGAGCTTCACATTGTGTCAACATTTCTGAATCTGGTATCTCCCAAAACCTCCTCACCCCCATTCATACAACTTGGGGGCTAACCCTCCCCCCATTACCCCCACCCCTCCCCATTACCACCCCCATCCCCCAATACCCCCACCCCCACCCTTCCCCCGACCCCAACCCATCCCCCACGCCCACCCTTCCCCCACCCCAACCCTTCCCCCACCCCAACCCTTCCTCCCACCCCAACCCTTCCCCCCACCCTCACCCTTCCCCCATTGCTAAACTACAGAAAAGAACACAGTCATGAAAATCTTGAGCTTCACATTTCCGCCCGTAATACAATTTCTGAATTTTTTTACAATTTCTGAATTTATATTTTAACCAATTTCTGAAAGTGTGACGGACGGACAGACAGACGGACAGCTCTCTTATTATAGTATAGATTGGGTATCGTTTAAATAATTAGTTCTCTTGCTCAACAACTTTAAGGAGAAAGTCAATCTTGCTTTTAATAAATAAGTGAATAAAAACATTATTTGGCAACTCGTGTAAATAAGATAAATGGTGGTATCTAGCAACTCAACCTAATAAGGTATACCTGAACAATTAAAATAAATGGTGGTATCTGGTAACCTCTCCATATATAGATAAGTGATATCTAGCAACTCACGATCCTCAAAATAACACCTGCTTGGCCCCTGGACGCTCATAATGATGCGGACTCCGGTGGAATAAAGAACTCTCTCTCTCCTTCCTTCTTAGGTTAAGACCTAGGTTAGGTTTCCCTTTGGGGGGGTGAGGACATCCCATCTTCTCCCCCAAAGACCTCCTCCGTCTCCTTTCTCTTCCTCTCTTAGGTTAAGGACACCCCTTTCGGGGGAGGTCATCCTCCCTTCTCCCCCCGAAGCTCCCTCCCCTCTCCACCTTGACAACATTGAGTTGTTGCATTACCCTAGCCCCCTTTACAGCATTGAGTTGTTACATACCCCCTCCCCCTTCATTGCATAACCCCGTCCCCTTGTTGCATACCCCACCCACTGTTGCATAACCCCTTTGCAGCATCTTGCAACATTGATCATTATCTCATTGCAACATTCTTGCACTCTCCCTTTTTTCGCCCATACTACTAAACCCAATGTTGCTTAACTTTGCTGATCGACGGGAAGCTGTGTTACGATAGTGGCTACGACGGAGCCCCGTAAGTCATTATAGGTCAAGGTAACACTGTTTCCTTATAAATGAAGTAGTGAAGAGTCTTCACTGAAGACACTGAGGTCGAGGGTTCGAATCCCGATGGTGCTGGTAACATAATAATACGGGAGTGGGGTATAGTCAAACCGTTTGTATTATGCATATACTGTATAACTTCGTTAGAGAAAATTCAAGATCACAAATCAAAAAGTAACTCCACTAACTTAGATACAGATAGTGAGACATATTTGTATGTAATTAGGCGGAGGTTGGCAAATTCTCTTAGTCGAAAATGTATTGGGAAACCATAATTTACTTCATTGAGCTTTTTGGTATTTTTGTTTTCCACAACATTTAACCAAAATTATTCACTGGATAACTACATGTATCCGTTATTCTAAATTTGTCAATAGAAATCTAAACCACTCAGTGACATACTTATTGTATATGTGAAAGAAATTTTTTAATCTTCATTGGCTTAAAAATAAAACAGGAATAACTTCATGTAAAGTTTTAGTTTACAGACGACGACTCGGAAATATAAATGACTAATGGCGTCTAAAGTACATAAAGACGTTCACGATTCTGCCTTGTCATAGGTTAACAATTCTGCTTGACGTCTTTGAAGAGTCATGATGACCCCCATGAACCCGAAAAAATGAGAGAAGTGATATCCCATCATATGAAAGCCACGGTTGACCCAATTAATTACAAAAAGGTTTCGAATAATCCATTACCGGTTAATTTTTTCCTAGGTGATATAAATCATTTGGAATTTTTGGTTGTTTGTTGTTACAGTTCATGCAGTTCCGTGAAAAAGTTTTCTGAAGGAAATTTATGTGGAAAATCTCCCCAAAAGTTTAGTAATCTTAAAATAATGTCTTATGCCCTGCCTTTGTTTTTATGACTGGGCACTGAATACGCTGTTCTTCCTATAGAGACGTCTCTTTCCACAAAAAGTTAAAAGGAAAGATAAAATTATATAACACACACACACATTATATTATATATATATATATATATATATAATATATATATATATATATATATAATTGTTTTGGCACAACTAAAATTCAAATATCTTCAACCTTCAAAACAGATGTATGTATGGTTTTGTTCGCACACTTATACACGAAAGATAATTCATAAGCTATACAGCCACATTTTGTTTCTTATCACCAATCACCAATTCTCAATCCTAACTTCACGATGGAAAATGTATGAAGAAATCAGTGAATTAATACTTAAACTATTTATATGAGAGCTACACAAACATTCTTCAATAGAACATTGATTACATTATCCATGAGCATTATTATAACTTTAATAATATAATTATAGGAAATTAAGCTATAGTACAGGGTGGGGAAAAGTATGGACACCCAATCTAATGTAAAAATTAGAGGGGGTGCCCAGTCTTTTTGCCTACCCTATAGAATTATAACAGCTGAAAAATAACTCGGTTACAAGTAACTGTAACAGTTACTTTTCAGTAATTTAACGGGTAACTGAGTTACTATAGAAAGAAAGTAATTAATATCTTAATTCAGTTACTTTCTTTTGGTAACTTTTAACTTTGTAAGTTGCGATTATTCTAGTTTCACATTAAAAAGAAATGTTTAACTTCACATGCAATTTTGAGCTTGTACTCTAAGTTTGGCACCACAGCATGATAGTAAATAACCGACGATGGAAATACTATATAAATGTTGTTTACTGTTTGGTGCTTGTCAGGTAGGCCTAAGTAAGGTTGCCATACGTCCCGCATTTGATTAAAAAATCAAGCATTATTAAACGTTGTTTTAATAATTTTTTTGGTGCTCTTCCAATATGTGCTCTACGCGAAAATTTACATTCCAATACGTGATCTACCTTAGATTATTCGGATTAGCAGCATGTACTGTACGTTAGTTAGCCTTATAAGGCTAACTAACGAAAATATCACGACTTAACCTAACCAATCGTCAAGGGCGTATAGTTGACCTAACGATTGATTAGGTTGTCATGATATTTTCGTTAGTTAGCCTTATAAGGCTAGTTTCACGGTAGAGCACGTATTGGAATATGGTAGATCACAGTTCGCGGTAGAGCACATATTGGAAGAGCACCATTTTTTTTCTAATTTTGTGTGTTGTAACGGTTGAAGAAATCTAATTTCAATTTGAAAAAAATTGATCTTAAAAAAAAAACTCAGAATTTTTTTGTCGAATCTGGCAACCCCTACCTAAGTACGCTTCCTTCATGTGTAAGTAATTTACCTTTTGTGGTTAAAAAGCCCGTTTGAGGACATTGCTAGGGTATTTTAAGTCGGATTTTTTGGATATGAACACAGTAAACAAGCAGGTCATCAATAAAGACCCTGCTGGTAAAATTCAACACGGGACTCTCTTAGATAATTATAGAATTCCAAGATATTAATTTTAGATTGTACATTTACTCTTAAAGAAATCTGACATTCCAGCTTATGTATATTTTAAAACACTAACTAGTAATTAAAAGGATGCCAGTTTGTTGCAAGATACTAACAAACGGGCAAAAGTATGCTCAGTGAACTGATACTTCGTTCTTATATATATACAGTATTCAGTATATGTGCCTCGGTAGTGCAGTGGTTACCGTCGCTGACTACGAATCCATCGGCCCCGGGATCGAGACCCGGTGACAGCAGCCGGCGCGCAGCAAAACCCAACTGTTCATCCTTCCATACAATAAAGAAAGTGGTTGGTAGATAAATGGGTAGCCTAGTGGTTAAGACGCTGGGCTGCCGGTGGGGTGTGGTTCGGACTCCACGTTAAACTGTAGGTCTAAGGTGGAGTGAAAAGCTTGATCTTCGTCAGAATGAACAATTCGGGCGGAAGCAAACCAAAGGTGCCACCGTGCCTCGGTGGTGTAGTGGCTAGCGTCACTGACTACGAATCTATCGGCCCTGGGACCCAGTGACGGCAGGCGGCGCGTAGCAAAACCCAGCTGTTCATCCTTAAACACAAAAAGAAATTGGTTGGTAAATAAATGGGTACCCCTGGGTAGCCTAGTGGTTAAGACGCTAGGCTGCTGATGGGGCGTCGTTCGGATTTCACGTTAAACTGTAGGTCTAAGGTGGAGTGACAAGCTTGACCTTCATCAGAACGAACAATTCGGGCGGAAGCAAAACCAAGGTTAACTAAACCAAGGTTACATCTTACACTCTACACAATCTTTCCAAAATTTCTATAAAAAAAGGCATCTTTTTTAACAGCCTTGGAGACCTTAATTTTGGCTCTCTCTTTCCTCATGGGGAGAGCGCTTCATGGGGGGCACTTGCCCTTAGATCCCATTCCTATATACAAAAGTGGGTGCTACTTTAGTTTGCGGTCTACCTACGATTGGTTAGGTTTAGCCATGATATTTTCGTTAAAACTAACGAAAATATCATGACTAAACCTAACCAATCGTCAAGGGCGATTGACATCGGGATGTAAACAAGCAATTAGTAAACAAGATAATAAGATATAATTAAAAGGTAGACCGCCGAATCGTAGGTAGACCGCATACTAAAGTAGCACCCAAATGTGTGTGTATACACACACACACAATATATTCTATAAAATTATTTTCCTCAGCCTCTAAAATTAATTATTATAACTGAAATTTAACCCATTACGCGTCACTTTTTACACTTTTATACCCACCAATAGACGATATAGCTCGTCGATAACGCTTAAGAGGTTGAACAAATGTTTTGGTATAAAATTTAATATAATCCATGCGGTGATTTTGCTTAAAAATTAAAATTTCATAAGTATGATACGTAATTAGCAAAATGACTCGTAAATAGTTTACGCTATAAATCGTTCTCTTTGAAATTCAATGAAAGAATCATACAAACGTAAACTTGTGTATTACTATTTTTCTATAATCTTTTATTTATAACGAGGGATTACCAAGCAACTCTACAGTGCTTGCAGAGTTTTTAATGCAGGCCGTAGAGTATTCTCGGAAAAGAGGACATCAGTCACATATAAACACTTTGAGCAAGTGTTTATAAAAATTACGTTTTTCCCGTTTGACATATCATACATATGTTACAGTCAAAGTAATTATTCGCTGTTCTACACGCATATTTATGCTGTTTTACCCTGATATCTAAAGTTTTTCCCGTTTGACCTATATATAATGAGTTACATTGTGTACATCCGATCAGTATATATGTTACAATCAAAGTGTGTAACCAGCCATTTCGCGTAATGGCTGAAATTTCACCTTGGTCATTTCGTGAAATGGCTAAAATGACTTTTGTCTTGAATTCATAGAAATAACAAACATCACAATAAAATTGGAAACCTTTATTTAACTAACTAAATCTGCTAAAACATACATACATCCACAGGTCTGTTCAAATAAATGAGAAACACTCTTCAAATACACATTTGAACACATTTGAACATTTGAGCACATTTGAATTTGAATTTTCAATATACAGGCTTTCAAATACTAACTGGGCTTTCAATGTTATTCCGATGTCCGCCATTGAAGGCCCGGTTAGGTCAACTGTATGCCCTTGACAATTGGTTAGGTTAAGTCGTGCTATTTTCGTTAAAACTAACGAAAATAACCTAACAATTGTCAAGGGCATACAGTTGACCTAACCGGGCAAATAATCTTGTACGAAATGACCAAGGTGGAATTTCAGCCATTTCGCGTAATGGCTGAAGATTTTAGTCATTTCGCGAAATGACCAAGTGAAACAGCCATTTCGTGAAATGACTAAAAGTTTCAGCCATTACGCGAAATGGCTGGTTACACTGACTGTAACATACAGTATATACTGATCGGATGTACACAATGTAACTCAGTATATATAGATCAAACGGGAAAAACTTTAGATATCAGGGTAAAACAGCATAAATATGCGTGTAGAGCATTCAAATGCATTGTTTAACCATATGTATCGATGTAATCATAGTATCAAGTTGAAGAGTTCTAAAGTGCTCGTTAAAAACACAGATATAATTGAAAGGAATATTCTAGAATGTGGATTCATCCATTTTAAAAATAATTTCAGTAACAGTGCGGGAATGTATAAAAGTGACAGTATCTTGTTAAAATGTCTTTTGCCTTTAATCAGTGCTTGTTAACCTTGTGCTAATCTCTTTTTATTTCTCTGTTCTAATGTACATATGTGTATATATTTTCGTCATTTCGCCTTCTCCCTTCATTCCCTGAAAGACGTTGGAATAATTTTATTTAAAATTTCTTTTCTGTCTTCATATAGTGATTTATTATTATCAATATATATATTAGGTTTGATATTTATAACTGCACTTCTTATTTCAGATTTCCACAGCCGGTCACTCAATTTGAATTTTATGCTTCTTTGTCAGTATCATTATTCCCAACTCGATGTGCCTCTGTAATGACATTTTCAGGAATGTGTATATACTGTATATGGAATTTTTCTTTGATGACCTTTCTGACAATTTCAATAGAGTTTTCACTTGATGAGCTTTGAGGGGCTCCAGGTTCTGATAAATTTTAGGTTTTTTGAGGTTCCTGTTTGAGGTCGCTGTTTAACCTCTCATTTTCTATTGCTTGGTTTTGTAGTCGCTTTTTTATCGTGGATACTCTTATTAAGAGAGTTTATACAGTATATGCACTGTTTTAGTTCTTTGTTCTCTTCTTCTAATTTGTTTATTCTTTCATCTTTTTCTGTCAAGTTTATGATAAAAGATTGGTGCGATTCCACATATAAAGCTAATTGTTTATCATCACCGGTAAACGCCTGGCATTCCGCCTCTTATTCGCATTGAAATTCTCGATCCGTTGATGGAGGGAGATCTCTTCGGAGGCAGGAGAAGCAGCGCTTGATGTGGAGGGAGAAGGTATACCTCTCTCCTGTTCCCTCATGGAGACTCCTGAAGAGGAGGGAATGGGGGGATGCCTGTTGTTGTTGTTGATTTTTACTTCCCTTTTTGCCATTTTTGTAAAGGTTATTCACATGAAATTTAGATATTTGTTGATAGTTTTTGGAAGTCTTAATTCTTTGTCTTTGTTGTGTCAGGGACAGTTGACAGAGAGTCAGAGTGGATTCGCGTTGGTGCTTCGCTCTGCTTTAATATCTAATTTTTAGAGTGCCATCTGTTGCTATGAGAAGTGATTTTCTCGTGTTATAAGCATAAATATTTTTAGACTAACCTGTCATAGTACTGTACTCCAATGGAATTATAAAACATACTTTTCCACGAAATATTCTATCACATTCCAATTAATAAAATCCTCTGATAACATTTGGCAAACGTGCCACACAGAGCCAAACAGTTGAAGCCCAAGCGTGTCATACGTACAAACAAATAAACGCAAGCACACATGACATAGTAACCTTAGAAATACAAAACAACAAACGAACAAGAAATTGCGCTTTCCATCTCCAATTTTTTTAACAAAATTGTAACTTTTATTTACAAATTTTAACGTCTGTAATTGAAATTATCATATAAATCTTGTAAATAACCAAGGAACATTTACCACCATTTAACTGACAGTATCGAGTGAGGTTTCAATACCTTTAATTGCTTTATTATGGTCCTGAAAGTATGTAAACGTAAATGCCTTAAGATCTGACGTGAAAGATTTAATTAGCAAATATAACTCTCTCCTTGATCTGTTACACAATAATAATAAAGCAACAAAAGACTTCGAAGCAGTAATAAAATTGGTCCAACATGACAATGAATTATTAAAGATTGACAATACTAAATTAAATTACAGGAATATGGAATTTGAGAAGAGTATCCAGTTTGCTCGTGATAAATTAAAAGACCTTTAATGATATTTAAATTCAGTGAGTATAAATAGTCGGACTGTAGAGGTAATAAAAAATAAGGTTTGCAGCTTTGACGATAAGTCTCGTGCTAAAAATATTATCGTATCTGAGATGGCAAATGATAAAGAGGAAACAGATACCCAGAGCAAGGACAAGGTGGAAGACATCATCAAGAACAAATTGAAAGTGGGTAATATTAAAATCAAAAGTGCCCATAGATTAAAAAAAACACTCCACCAACAAAGGCCAATTCCAGGAACAAAGGAAAAATACCAAATCCAGGAATACAACCACAGCGATAAAAGTCATCTGTGAGAATGAATCTCGGAGGAACCAAACTCTTAAAAGTAGAAACAAGCTGAAAGGTTCGAATATTTTCGTCAACGACGATGTTTGTGAAGAAATTTGTAGAATAAGGAAAGGAAAGATATCTAAACTCAGGGAAGACAAAAGATTTGGGAAAGTGGCACACGTTTTAGGACCTTAGCTTATTATTAAAGATAGAGTCTCCATCGCACCACCATAATACCTCGGCTAAGGGCGTTCATCGTGTAATTGAACAAACCTTCGAGGCAATGAGAAACGCAAATAGGGCGCCTGCTAACCCCTACTCGAGAGGCTTGCGGTTGGCTCCGCCCAATATTTCAATTCTCAAGTCTGGAGATGTTATTTCATCTAAGCGATAACTCTATACATTTTTATATTTTTATATTTAAAAAAAATTTCAGTGGTATTCGTTATTTGCTGATATTGTCTTTGAATTTTTTTCAAAATGTTTTTCAACGAAAATATTATTTATTCCGATATCAATCATTTCAGTTTACTTTCAAACAGTTCTACAACCAACATAGAATACATTAATCTTTGTGACTCTGAACAAAATAACTTTGACTCAATTATAAGTGATTGTCCAGTTTCAACTCTTGATGAGTTTAATGAGATAATGCTACTAAAAAATTGTTTTAAATATTTTTCATTATTGAATCAAAATACTTACCAGCCCTTTTTGGAAGCCTCCGCACGGTTAAATTTAGTGTTATAATTCTCGTTGAAACTTGATAAAGAAATAATATAAAAAGGCCGTATAATATGGAAAACTGCGATATATAACATGCCGTAAAGAAAGATATGGTTCGCGAGGACGGTATTTCGATCTACGTACAGTTGCGCTCATTACTCGTAGGACACTCTTGAGAACAGATAGCGACACCTGGCATATATTTGTTGCGTGTACTACAAACAGTTGTGACATTTTATGAATTAATCTGGGGTTTAGTGAGTGAGCGCTGATTGGTTGGTTGACTCATTGCCAATTGTCTTTAGAACAAAATTATTTCCATTCATCACTCTGGTTTACATATTACTAAGTAAACATAAATGAATAATTAAATATAAATTCAAGAAGGGGATATATATTAACAGGGGGAATGTCAATGAAGTGAATAAAAAATGGTCTCGTAAAAACTAAAAAAAAACCTTCGGACGTGATGACAGTGTTCGTGGTATTGACAAGCCTGTCATCCTGAACGAAGTGAAGTTTCAATGTATCATATAAAAACAGAGCCGTAGGTGGGCATTATTGCACCCTGAGGAAATTCCACGACCTGCACCACCCATCCCCCCTGTATTTATTTATTGATTCATTTATTTATTTACATTTAATATTGAACATAGATTCAGATATTATTTTGTGTTATAACAAAGACAGAGCAAAAACCTGATATATATAAATACATATATAGGCGGTTTATGAATGGAAAAGCAATGTTTTGATGCATATTAAATTTTAATAACATTATAACATTACCAGATTGATGGGTATCTGTTGGTTTCATACGTCACTGCTTAGAATATCTTTCATTGGCAAATGGACGACAGCTGAATGGATACTACTGGTATGGCATTGTTATATCGGGAGCAAATGCTATTTCTAGATCAGCAACACTGACATAGTAATAAACAGTCACTGAGAGAAATATTTAGAAACGAAGAATGTTTTGTATTGAGGCAGCATCATAAATGCATATAATTGTTTTGTATTAATAAGTTCCATGTTACAACTTAAGTGTTGAACCACTGCAGCTGTGACTCTTGGTGGTTTCTCATCTCAAAGGAAAGAATTACAGAAAATGAAACTATTACAGTGATTCATATCAATAAATAGGATTCAAATCACAACCCGTACTTGGCCAATCCAGAAGGTCGATATTTCTTTGCTCAGAGAACCAGCGTGTGACGATCCGTGCTGTGTGAATTGGGGACCTGTCTTGCATAAAAATGATCCGCTCAGGAAATGGCAGAGCATATGCACGCCCAGAAGGATGCATAACCTCTTTGAAAATTTCTATATACTGGTCTGCAGTAAACCTCCCTTCTAATTTGGTGAGCTCTCCTACACCATACAGATGACTCCATCCCCACATGTTACAGGTGACATGACCGCTATGTGCTTCCTCATATATGTGCTCTTGAGTATATCGAGTATTTTTCCTCCTCCAACAATGAAGACGGCCATGGGATGTGGAGGAAAAGGTCTTTTCGTCGGTAAATATCACTCGGCTCCGAAAGTCAAATTCTTTGTCAACATGTTGCTGAGCAAATCGAAGTCTATTTTTTCGGTGTTGCTGATTTAACTTCTCCTTCATAGCCGGGGTCCGATGGTGTAACTCAGCTTCATGTAGCCGCCGCCTTACTGTCATTGCCAAAACACCAAGCTGCAATTGTTCCTTTATGGCAACAGTATTGGTAAAGGGATGGGCTTCGGCAACATCGCAGATCCTCCGATCATCCGCAGCAGTTGTCAGTCGAGGTTTCCCCATTCTTCGGTGATCTCGTAGCTTCCCTTCCTCTTGCCACCTCTTCAACTATATATAAACAGTGTTCCTAGAAATTCCAAGTTCTTTTGCAATTTGAGTTGGAGACAGCCCGCTCTCCTTCAAGCCGATGATTCTTTCCCTTTCAGCAATTGTCCGGTGATGCTAATCCATTCTACAGAGTAGTTGCTTCGATGAGATTCAGGAATAGCGTGAGCTTATTCTCAGTCACCATACTTGTTAACACCTCTGTCATGACGTCATGTGGTGTCACGTGATATGTTAAAAGTCAGGTGGAATTGTTGGAATACGGAAACAGTTTGGAAAATGGTCATTAAGCTGCTACACCAGCGGTTCCCAAATTTTGTTTGTGATTACCCCTTTTGTTAATCGCCAAATCGAAATTACTCCCCCCTGCAAAAAGCACAGTAAACTTCATTTTACTGAGCATGAGAATAATTATTCATATTTTATAAACATAATACTCGTATATTTCTATATATACAGTGACTTATGTGTAAGTTAAATACATATGATATTGGTCAAAGAATACATAGGGAGCAAGCAAAACGCGTCACCACCAACTACTAGTCTAGTGCAAGGGATGGAACTGTTTCTGCTGAACTAACGCCTGAAATCTGGGCTCACTTTCGCTGAAGGCGCAGCGTAAATCGCCTTCAATGTGCAACTGATTTCGCAGTTTGTTCTTTATGCCCATCATTGCTGAAAAGCCTGTCTCACATCGATAACTTGTCGCGAAAGACACCAACATTTTCTTTGCCTTTTCAGCAAACAAAGGATAACCCCCATTCAGTTTTGCCCAAAATGTCTCGATTTTTTCTTTGCAAACTCAAACTTCAGAATAAGATCTTGCCGCATTTTTCAGGAATTCTGCTTTCAGTTTAGGTAAGTCACTGCTTTTCATGGCGTAATTGGTGAATGGTCTCTTTTTTAGATAGCATGGTTGCGTATTACATATGTACTAATTCATTTAATGTCGTTAATAAGGATGTTGATTGTGGATTTGAAATACAGTGACGACACAGAATCCAGATTAAACTAGGTTCTGTAGGTAGAAATTCAATTTTTAGCTTTTCTTTAGCCAACGCGCTACTATGAACACACCATATCAGTCTCAGAAAGTCTCTATAATTCTCCTCGTGGTGTAGCCGTTCGTCTTTTGTAACACTGCGACCACGACCTAAACAATTAAATAGTCTAACTCGAAAAAAACAATCTTTTCACAAAACGAATACTAGAAAAACAATTTTCAGGGATTCTGTTTTTACCCCCGGGAAATGTCAAAATTACCCCCTTTGGGTAATTACCCTCAATTGGCACCCGCTGTGCTACATAGACCATCACATACAACGTCTAGCATATATCTGTGGCAGTGTTTTTCAACCTTTTCTAGGTCGAGGGACCCCGTAAGCAACATGTAAGATATTGTATAACCCAGATATTCTCGATCCATTCTATTCCCCTTCATTTTGTAAGCAAAATGATGGAAAACTATGTAATAAACCAATTACATATCGTAACGAACAAATATAATACATTACTCACTGCTTGTTCAAAATACCCCTTTACTTCCATTCTAACTTAGATCCGTCTATACTGTATATTCTGAACTACTGGGCTTCAGTATGTTATGTTAAATATTTATTACAACATATCAGAACCCTTAATGTTTTTTCGCTAAACCCCGGTAGAAAACAATGACGTATGGGCTAGTGGATATTTTCGCTCATCTATCGTTCAGTTGGCAATTCTGACGAAGCTTTAGGTAAAAACCATAATATAGAAAACTGAGGTAGTACTCTTGCAAGTGTGTGAGATACACGACGATGCAATATATTGGCTTCCTTTTAAGCTGATAACTACCATTTATGTGTTAAGTTGCATTCAACCAATATGTCTTATCTGGGAGATGGTAAATTGAACATGCTGACAATGTTTAACAAGTGTTGTTGCATTGCATGTTGTGTGTTACAATGTTTATTTATCGAAATGTCAGTTAAATAGAGGATTACAGGCTTGCCGATATCATGAACACTGTCATCACGTATTATGGTTCTTATTTATAGAATATACAAGAACATTGTTTTATTCACGTCATTGACATTCCCCTTGTTAATATATATCCCTTTCTTGAATTTATATTTAATTATTCATTTATGTTTCCTTAGTAATATGTTTAGAGACCGACCGGAAATTCCTTTCCTCGCTGTTCTCAGACATCATGGAATCAAAACAAAGGCTATAAAACTCAGACACGTGGGCATGAAACAGGCCCACGGAGGAAACACAGATTTTGTGGTATTTCCAGAAATGCCCACCAGAGGACGTCACCAAGGCCTATAAAATGCAAGTTCTTTCTCAAATCACACTCATTTGCCATTCTCTCGTTTTTGTCTTCACATCTCGCCCTCGGCTCCTTTGTCAGTAACACCACTCGTCACACCACCCGCCGTTCCTTCAAGGCTCCGGTCGAGTATACACGAAGTCTATCATCAAGTATGGCCCTCTACAATTTCATCCAGCAAGAAGCAACATCACTGCTGCAGGATTTCCGCTGGCCCCCTTTACAACAAGTCTCAACCGGTCCTCAACACTCATCCTCTCGCCGGTAAGGCCACTCCGCCTTCAGATCCATCTACATAGAAGGCCAGGTCCGTAAACCTTCTCGGAGGCCACAAACTTACCTTTGTCTTCGTGTTAAGCAACTCCCGCGTAACCTACATAGTGTAATCATAGCCTAGCGAATAGGCTATCTTCAACGTGTTCACAAACAACCGCCAACTAACTCTCCCATTACGACTGTGGTAGGCTTGTTCAATTATTTTACTGTATTCAATTATCTTGCAATATTTGTATCTGCTTGTTTATTTGCTCATTTATGTATTTATTTTACTTACCTAATCCGTTTACTGTACTAACACCGTACTTTCATTACCCTAGTTATTATTGGGCTTAATTACTTATTATTGTGCGTGCACTGCCGCATATCTTCTTAGTCTACCTGAATTAATGTTTTTGTAATTATTATACTCACTTAACTCTTATACTGTGTAAACCATTTCTCATTGCTAAGAATCAGTCATTGTAATATAGCACAATTACATATACAGAATTGTTAATCACTGTGAACAAGTAATTCATTTTTTTTTCTAATTAAGCACAAAACAACAAAGTAATTTCTCTCTCCTTATTAAGTATTGTTTGTTTGGGCTGTGCCCCGAACTGGTGACCCTCATTATTCATTTCAATTTAATTCATAAATTATAGTAAGCCTACTTTCTAGGCCACATCAAATTGGTGATGTGTACACCACTATATATGTAAATCAGAGTGATGAATGTAAATAATTATGTTGTAAAGACATTTGACAATGAGTCAACCAACCAATCAGAGCTCACTCACTAAACCCCAGATTCATTCATGAAATGTTACAACCGTTTGTAGTACACATAATAAATATATGCCAGGTGTCGCTATCTGTTCTCAAGAGTGTCCTACAAATAATGAGCTCAACTGTACATATGACTTACAATTCTAGCAAAGAATTTTTTTTATGTAATAGTGAACTGGAGAACCTAATTTTTAACATAAAAGACAAAAATAACCCTTATTCTGTTCATGCACTATAAAGACTGTCGAATTCTCATTTTAATGCTTTCCTCAGTCATTTAAATAACATTTTGTGTAACTTTCATAAATTGAATATCATAGTTGCAGGTGGCTTTAATATCAATTTACTAAACGAGGTTAACTCGCCGCAAGTCCCTCGCATATTTTTAAACTTAATGAAGTCATTCTCTCTTAGTCATTCTATCACTAAGCCCACCCATGTCTTCAACTATGGTAATCGACTAACAGAAACTACAACTGATAATATATTTGTACAGTAAATTGAAATACCCTTGTAAATTTTGGAGTTTTAACTTCAGTCATCAGTGATCATTATCCTAATTACGTTATATACAATAATAGTGTACCGACCACTCGCAAAACAACTATAGAATATAGAATATTTTCTGAGGTTAACAAAAGAAAATTTCCTGGGCTGTAGAAAATTCACAAATGGACTGTGCTAATCCCACGGAAAACCCAGATCATATGTTTTAACTTTTCTATGACTTCTTATTTGATATTTTTAACAGTTATTTTCTTTAAAAGATAATTATTTTTAATGGATTCAAAACGTGATATAGAACTGTAAAAAGCAGTGTACAAAATTAAATTTATAAACCAATGAGAAGAGCATCGAAACGCAAAACAGTAACGTTTGCGGGTCATTTAGTTATGCTTCCAACGGCATATTCAGATTAGAATACTGTGAATATATTAATGTCATATCAAATATCTAAATTGTACAGAAAAATATTGAAGAATATTGTAAAACTTAACGCAAGTTTTATTCTTTTTCTGAATAAAGGTTTTTATTTTTTATTTGTTTGAAGTTTAAATAATGGAAACAAAGTTGTCATTAAAAGGGAGAGTACTGTTCACAGTTTAAGGGAAACTTGTACGTTTAAGGCAGGGGTGGCCAACCTTTTACATTTCATTCGCCAATTTTTTCACGCATGAGTTCAGATGCGCCATACAAGTCTTGTACCCCCATTCAATTCTTGTATAAAATATGTTAATATAGATATATTTAGCATTTTTACATGATATAATGATTTAATATAAAAACAATGTAAACATTACTTACCTTAATGAGACTTTTGAGTCTGTTTTGATTTCACCAAGCTTTTAATGTTTGGAGTTAAATTAGTTACTGAGAGCAGCAGAGAATTCAATGCACCACTTCTAATCATCCAATGCGCCACTTTTGGCGCATGCGCCATAGGTTGGCCACCCCTGGTTTAAGGGAAGCTTACCTATACGCTTAGTACGAAAGAACTCCGAAACTTAGAGTATACTTTTCTTACTTTCCTATAGGCTTTCCTTCATCACTTTTTTTTAATGCTATATACTTTTTAATGCTTTTTTTAATGTTATAAAATAAGTTTAAAAAGATATTAGAGAAACGATCATTAAAACATAATATAATGACGTTGGCAGCTCTCACTTGGTATAAAAGCATGTGTCTGAATGTTTTTATAATATTATTAATAATAAAACAATATACATACATTATTTTCGCCTTATCATAATCTCCAGCTAAACTACTGCATTTATGTCTGCTACCATATATTAAACAATATGGTTGCTATGGGTTATTCTTTTAATGAAAATATCGAAAAAACAGACTGAAAAGGATGAGAGATGGAGGATATAAATGAGGGAAAAAGGCAATGTGAAAAATGATGACTTAATATCTGAATTTAAATGAGTGGAAAAGGAAAGATAAATGATATATAGCGTTATCTTAAACGCCGTACGGGGTTTTTAAATATGAACATTACAAACAGTAGCAAAAACAACATCGAAGAGCACACACACACACACACACATATATATATATATATACACACACACACACACACACACACACACGCATACACATTATATACAGTATATAAGCAAAATTTATCCCACGCGCGTGATCATTGTTTATATTCCATACATTGAGTAACGTTCCTCTCCCCTTCAGCAATATGAATTAATTGCATAAAAATTTCTAATAAAAACCACAGTGATAAATAAATGAATGAACATTACGGGTTTAGTCCGATAAAAAGACATTTCATACGAGTCATTAATCAAGTAGTGAAATAATTAGGTGCAGTTTTTAAACTAAAAGGTCTTCAATTTCGAGACTGACTGTATAGGTTTAAGTGATCCTTATTATTAATTAAAAGGGAATCTGTAAGCATTTATTTATTTATTTTATGGCTAAAGAATTTTTACATTTAATTATGTCGAAAGAGTATGTAAAATATTTAGAATATATTACATTATTATTATATTATTATTACTCCTTCTCCTTTTATTATTGAAAGTGGGGTGGAAACGCAGCATGCAGGGGTAGCGGTCAACCCCCCTCCCGTTCAGGAAAGGACCCCTGCTCCCGATTTCACAATGAGGAAGAGGGACGGTCCAATGCCGAGAGACGAGGCATCATCCTCTTCCCTGCCTCCCACTGCAGAGGAGAGGTGTTCGATTACACCTCGCTCGGTGCGCAGTTCCCCTCCCCCCTCCCACCGAAGAAGGAGGGGCACGCGCAGCCGTCAGGTTATAAACACCGCTAACAGACCCTCACCAAGCCACAGAGTAAGGGAGGGGCCTCCTATCCCCAAAAGGTTGTGCCACCCATCCCCCAAGCAGGCGAACCCTGCTCAGGGAGATCGAGGGAGGAGGAGGACGACGGGTGGATAACTGTTAATAGGCGCCCTTCCCGAAGGTTTCCTCAATCGGTCTCCGCGGCGAGGCCACCGATGGGAATCTCACCCAATTTGTGTCGCGAATTCAGCTCTCGAACGAGGTAAGCGATATTCGACACATGATGGAAGAAGTCATTGGTGAACACAGTATATTGATAGTTAATAAACTAAACACGAAATCTCTGTATTATAACTTATTTAAAGTAATAATTAAAGGTGTAAATACGCATTTCAACCCGTATAATATGAGTCAATGGCCTGACGGTATTATTGTTAAGGAGTTTATTCACCTTTCCAGGAGATTTGATAAGAGGCCAAATAATAATAATAATAATAATAATAATAATAATAATAGGCGCCCTAACGGTAATGCCTGAAAGTTGTACCACGTAAAATAATAATAATCTTACTAATAATAAATTCTCTATCAGTCATGGCGGATAACTTGTTGAAAATAGTCTCATATAATGTAAGGTCATTGAGGAATTCAAGTGTAGATGTTCATAAAATCTGCGACAGTGCAGATTTGATACTCCTGCAGGAGCACTGGCTCCCTAAGCAAGAGCTAAAATTCCTCTCTACCATCCATGATGACTTTATGTACCATGCATCATCAACAGTAGACTTGTCAGATGAATTAATGTACGGTAGGCCTTTTGGTGGTGTTGCTTTCTTAATAAGGAAAAATTTGTCAAAACATAAAATTTTTAACAAACGATAATCTACAGATCTACAGAAGCTAAGGCTAACAAAGACCCTAAGATCCACTCTAAGGTTAGCCCGAGAGAAAGGAAAGAGTAGGGGGTTAAGAGAAGAGAAGAGAATAAGGGGTTAAGTAAGAAGCAACACCTATCACTCGTGGGTTAACATTCATTCAGAAAAAGAGGAAAAAAGTCTCACCATCATCATCCGCCGGCCACTGCCGACAAGTCAGAAAAATAGTCGGAGAAAATAGGAGAGGGGTGAAAGATGAAAGGAAGTAAAATAAGAACGCTTACAAACCATGCAAACACAGTCGTAACTCACAGTCATACCATGTAAACTACAAACATGCAAGGAAAGAGAGTTACAGACATGCAAAGTAAGGAGATAAGAAAAAAAAAAGGAGGTAAAGTTAAACAAAAAGTGGGTTAGTTTACGCTACGAGCTACATCTACGTTCGTTAGTCTAATTTTTTTTTTTTTTTTTAAATAATTTTATTGCTGGCATCACACGCTGGCATGTCACAAGCTGGCATTCATCGTCAACAGACTCCTCCTCGAGCACCACCACCAGAGCTCCTGTTGCTAACTTTTTTTTAAATTAAACAAGGTTAATACTTTTAAAATGTCTGTCAAGACGGTTCTTAAACATATTAACGCTGGTAGAATGAACGACCGACGCGGGAAGATTATTCCATTTATCAATTACTTTAAACGTAAAGACGTTTTTAGCGATGTTAGTAATGAAACGTCTGCCACGCAACTTAAATCCGTTATTGCGAGTATTACTATTATCGAAAGTGAACAATTTGTCAAAATTTACGTTATCGATGTTATTAACGATTTTGAAAACTTCAATAAGCTCCCCCCTTAATCTTCTAGTTGCGAGTGAATACAAGTCTAACTCTTTAATCCTATCTTCATAAGGCTTATTGCGCAATGACGGAATAAGTTTCGTGGCACGACGCTGAACCCTTTCTAACCTATCAATATCCTCACGCAAGTACGGGCACCAAAACTGAACGGCATATTCTAAATGAGACCTGACTAGGGACTTGTAAAGGGGCAATATAATATCCTTCGATTTAAATTCGAAATTACGCGCTATGAAGCCTAACATCCTATTAGCTTTTGCGCAAGACTCCAGGCACTGGTTCCTAACCTTTAAATCCTTAGATACGCGTACGCTAAATCTACTTCCTCGTCAACGCTCGCTAACTCCCTATCATCCATCGTGTACGCATAATTATTGTTGCGAGAACCTATATGCAAAACTTTACATTTGTCTACGTTAAATTGCATCTGCCACTTATCTGTCCACTCCATAATCCTATTTACATCGTCTTGGATCCTATTTCTATCGTCCTCGTTAACAACCTTACCGCCTATTTTAGTATCGTCCGCGAATTTTGACACGTTACTAGTCAATCCTACATCTATGTCGTTAATGTAAATGACGAATAGCAATGGACCTAACACTGAACCCTGTGGGACACCGCTACCTACATCTAACCACCCTGATTCACTACCATTAACTACGACCCTCTGTCTCCTAGCACGAAGCCATTCTTCTAACCAGTTAGCTACCTGACCGCGTATACCGTGCGCTTTGACCTTCGCAATTAGTTTCCTATGCGGAACTGTATCGAACGCCTTTTTAAATCTAAATAAATAACGTCAGCTGCACTATGCCTATCGTATTCGCGCACTATTTCCTTATAAAATTCTAACAAATTAGTTAAACAAGACCTATGGCGTCGAAACCCATGCTGACTACTATTAATCAAATCTCTACTTTCTAAGTGATCGACAATACGATCCCTAACTACGGATTCCAAAAGTTTACCGACAATTGACGTTAAGCTAATGGGCCTATAATTGCTAGCTACTGCGCGGTCGCCTTTTTTAAAAATAGGCGTGACGTTAGCTAATTTGAAGTCTTCAGGAATAATCCCCGTTTCGAGTGACTGATTAAAAATCTTCGCTAAGGGGCCTACGATAACTTCTTTCAAATCTTTCAAATGTCTGGGATAAAACGCGTCAGGGCCTGGAGCCTTGCTAACTTTTAGCCTATCGATATAATGCGCAATCTCAGCCTCGTAAACAGTTATTTCATCTAAAATAGTCTCCCTACTAAATGGAACGATATCGTCCACGTCGTGGACATTATTTACGTCTTCTACGGTAAAAACTGTCGCAAAAAAGTTATTAAAAATACCCGCCATCGCCTGAGCGTCAGAAGCCAAAGCGCCATTAACATCCACTAGAGGGCCTATGTTATCTTTTACCGGCTTACGATTATTTACGTATTCAAAAAACTTTTTGGGATTATGTTTACTATCCGCAGCTATAAGTATCTCTAAATTACGCTTGGCATTCCTAACTGATCTTTTAACCTGACGCCTAAGCAAGATATATCTATTAAAGTTAGCTGCCGTGCCATTGCGCTTATTAAGTCTATACGCTCTATTACGCTCGTTTATGAACTCGCCTATTTCCCTATTCCACCACTTCGGCCTACCACGATTTCTAGCGCGCTTGGGCCTACGAGGAATAAACTCCCTTTCAATATTCCTAAAACTTTCTTTAAACGCCACCCAACGCAAATTTGTGTCATTACCCATAAATAAGTTATCCCAGTGCACTACTCTCATCCTTTCAGCAAAACTATCAAAATTAGCCCTACGAAAATCAGGGACTTCTATTACGTTACTATCCTGGGTGTTTTCTATCAATAACTTAAACCTAAGAATTTGATGATCACTACATCCTAAACTCTCGCCTACTTCTAAACCTTCGACTATATTCTCGCCGTTCGTCATCACCAAATCTAAAATATTGTCACCGCGCGTTGGTTCGGTAATTATCTGTTGTAAAAAGTTATCGTCCATAAACTCAACCAATCTCAAATCCTCCTCATTACCAGTAAAATTATCGTAATTAACATTAGGGCAGTTAAAGTCTCCGACAATTATACTATTCCGATTGTCAATAAAATTACCAAGAAGTGAGTAAAATCTAGTATCTGTATCGAGGGGTTGAACGGAAGGTCTATAAACAACAACAAAATTAAAACTAATACTACGCGCCCTAACTTCAACACATATCGCATTAATTGCTGCCGGAAAATCTAACTTAACCTCGATAACCCTAAGGGAATTACGAATGTACAGCAAAACGCCTCCGCCAAACCTATGTAACCTATCATTAGTAAAGAGTTTAAAACCCGGTATATCAAGTTCCCCCAATAAGTCCCGAGTCACGGTATTCAACCAAGTTTCAGTGATAGCAACTATATCATAGTTGCCGGAATAAATTATCGCCTTAAATTCATTTAATTTATTTCTAATGTAAGGTTGTTAGGCATTGAATTACAAGTGAACAATGATTGCATATTAACTGTAAACTGCTATTTACCGTACAACAACGGCAGTAATCTAGATGAATACATTGATTTGCTGTACAAAATTAAGTCATTATCAGATAACCCCAAATATTCTCACTGTATAATAATGGGGGACTTTAACGCACATGTGAACTCGGAATTCTTTGTAGAATTGGGTAACACGTGCAAGTCGACCAATTTAAGTATAAGTGATGTAGATGTATTAGGGGTAGCCAGTGGTAATTTTACATACGTTAGTGATATGAGTGGTACCACCAGGTGGATTGATCATTGTCTCACTAGTAATAATTTAAAGGATCGAATTGTTAGAGTTCATATTCTGCATGATTTCCTTCTTTCTGATCATAGACCATTAGAAATATTAATTAACATCACCAATTTATGCGCAACACGACTTAACAAGAACTCAATAGGTAAGAATAATCGCGTCGATTGGTCCAATGTTACGATGCAGCAGAGAATAGAATACAAAGAGAGAACAAGTCAGCTCTTTAATAATTTAGAAATTTTGCACCTTCCCTGTAATAATCCTTGCTCAAATGATTCTCACTGTAAGATAATATCCCTGTTAAGAGAAGCAGGAAGCCCCCTGACTAAATCTTACAACTATCATACTAAGATTATTCCTGGATGGAATGATTTTATTGCCCCCCTGAAGAGGGAATCGAAAGACGCCTATGATTTGTGGTGCTTTCATGGTAGACCCAGATTAGGACCAGTATACATGAATATGTGTAGAAGTCGGGGTCAGTATAAGGCGGCCATAAGGCGATGTAAACAGGAAGAAGAGTCTATTCGAGCATCAAAAGCCTGTGAAGCTCGCATAAATAATGATAAATAACAAATTTTGGAAATTTGTTAAGAATCAAACGGTGTCAAAAATGTCTCCCTCCGACAATCGATGGGTGTCGGGGGAGGATGAAATTGCAAAGCTGTGGGAAAACCATTATTCTAACATTCTTAACAGTGTGAATAGGGATAATCTTAAGATAGATTGCAGCGAAACGATTGTGGAGGGACAAGGGAAAATACTTTGATATCATTTTCTGAAGTAAAGAGGTTAAATTAAAGAGTTAAAGACTGGTTCTGGGTCAGGGGTAGATGACTTATCGAATGAGCACTTAAAATGTGCAAATGACGTAGTATGTCTGCATATATCATTGCTCCTATCAGCCATGCTGGCCATAGCTATATCCCTGCAGAGTTCATGAGGGTATATATCTTGCCCCTGGTCAAAAATAAGTACGGAGACATTCTGTCCAGCAATAACTACAGGCCTATTGCTGTCGCTTCCTGCTTCTCGAAACTACTAGAAAAACTCTTGTTGCGCCGATTAAATGATTTCCTGTGGACATCTCCTAATCAGTTTGGCTTTAAAAGGTCCCACTCAACTGACCTGTGTATCTATGTACTTAAAGAAACAATACAATATCTATACATTGACATTCATAACCATTTATAGCTGTTTACAGATGCAAATAAGATGTAATGTTCAATTTAAAGACACTTTATTATTCACACCTTGTAAATTAGCAAAGCTACCAAGGTCATGGGCGTAGCCGCTGAAGTTTCAAAAGGATATTTCTCTTACATATTCCTCACTAGCGAAACTTTAAATTACGTAGGACTACCTCCACCCAAACATTACTTTAACTATGAATGTATGAGTACAGATGAACTTGAAGATTTTGACCGCTACTACAACAGTTTTAATGAATCTAATCCTTATAATATAGCTGATGAATGTGAGCGTTATTGCGTGAATGAGTGCGCGTGCTTAAAGTATGTTTCCAGGCCTTTAGAAGGATGTACATAGACCGTTTCAAATGCGATCCGTTGCAAGTCGCAACCACGATCGCCTCATTATGTTTTACAGTGTTCAAGAATAACTTCATGCCTAAAGACACCGTAGCCGTCATTCCCAGAAACAATCCCCGCAGTTATGGGCACAAGGCTATTTACTGGCTCATACACCTACATCAGCAGACAGGTGTATACATAAAGCATGCCAGCAACACGGGTGAAGTACCCATTAAGGTTAATGGTCGTTTTTTGGATTGATGGTCTAAGCGAAAACCCTGCCACTGGTGAGAAGACTGTGTACTCCTTTAACGGTTGCTGGTGGCACGGATGCCCGTCCTGAGTGTGGAATCGTAGATATCCACGGTAGATCTCCTGCCGACAGTCTTGCATGGACCCGCACCCGCGATCAACTTATAGGCTCCCAGTTCACTCACAAAGTCTTGTAGGAGCATGAGTATGATGCATGGATGGAGACAAATGGACAGTACCGTGAAGAAATAAACACGATCAAGCGTTCAATGGTGCTGGATCCTCTCAAATGCGGTAATAGCTTGTTCGGAGGGCGTACAAATCGCTTCAAGCTATACTTTCCGCCTACGGAGGGTGTGAAACTCCATTACTACGGCTTCTGTTCTTTATATCCCTACGTGATGAAGAACAATCCGTACCCCGTAGGAGCACCTGAAAAAACTGGTGGGACCCCACCTGCCCCCCATCAAGGTGTTCTCAACAAATTTGAACGGGTACTATTTCGGCCTTTCTTTCGTAGATGTTCTCCCCTCACGCGATTTATGAATGCCGATCTTATCCGTCGTTATAGATCACAAGCTCATGTATCCCCTGTGCATGAAGTGCGCAGAGGAGAACAATGGGGATTTTAATCATACAACCAACCGTGTAAGATCAGAGGTGTATATACAAGCCCTGAGCTGGACCTAGCCGTTCGCCATGGCTACAGAATATTGAAGATACATGAGATGTGGAGGTTTCTGAAGCTACCCAACCTTTTCACGCCATATAAAGGTAGAAGCATCAGGGTATCCTCGAGGAGTTAATACCGAAGATGAAAAATCGGCTTATATTCAACGTTATTGTGCTCATGAAGGTATACAGCTTGACCGTTCCAAAATTGTTAAGAATCCTGGCAAGGGCTTTAGTGCAAAGTTGTGTCTAAACAATCTTTGGGGAAAATTTGCACAGAATACTGACACAAAGTTATAGTGACGTCTGGGATTATGCCAACGCTCCTGATAAAGAGGTTATGGAGATCGTGAATGTAGGTAATACTTACATAATAAAGTACAACAATACCGAATTGGCCACAGATACCTCTCGGGTTACAAACATACCTGTAGCTAGCTTCACAACGGCCTACGCACACATCAAACTTTTAGGCCTATTGCATTCTCTTGGTTGGAGGGTTCCGTACGCCGATACAGATAGTGTGATATTCACAGCGAGGGAGGATGAATACATGCCTCCTATTGGTGAATTCCTCGGTAAGTTGACTGATGAGATGAAGGATGAGTATGGAGACATCGCATACGCCGACTCTTTTGTCTCAACAGGACCAGAAACTTATGGGGTACGGGTGAGGGTGGGGGAGGATATGAAATATATCGTATAGGGCCGCTAAGGGTATCACGCTCAACCAGGCGAATCGCGAATCGGCGGGTCGTTAACTTTGATGCGTTGAAGGATCTAGTGTGCTTGGATGATGATGAGGGCGACCAGCCATCCCAACTAACTGTAGGGACCCACAATTTTCTGGCGCAGATGCTGTGCTGGAGGGCGTGAAGGAACTTAGGGGTACAAAGGTGTGCCGTAACACCTATAGGAAACGTTACCAGGTGTCTGGTACCTATGATACCGTACCCTTTGGATACCATAATCTGATTGTTATATATGTCTATTGTTAATGATATATTTATTTATTACATGTATTTGTAAATAATATATATATATATACACCTTGAATAATTCGTGTTTTAATTATGTTTCACTTTCTCCTTTTTTGAGTGTGTGTGTGCGCGCGCGCGCGTATGTACAGGAGAAAGTTGTAAGCTCCGCCCCTTGTATGATCGGTCACGCACGTGTCTCCTGCTACTACCTGGGCATATATCTTCCTTGCGGGTTCAGTTGACGTGTATTTTTCCACGTAGACGAAAAATAGTAATGGCTACCTTTAATATTGCGTGTTCGACGTTCATGAAGTGGTATTCAGCAAATTGTGAAGATATGGTAGTTACTGAATGGCTCCCTATTCCACCCTCCTTTGATACTTTTAAGGCTACAATGAATCGTGCGAAACTTGAGGAACAAGAGGTACAAATACTCTACGGGTATTCTGGCGAGAGCATTGCGGGATTTCGTGGTACAAGCGATGTATTGAAGTATGTTTTAGGACTAAACTTTATAAAAGGTTACATATACCGTGAAGTGGAAGAAAAAAACACGTGCAGAAGAGAAGCAACGGTTATGGTGAGTGAGTGTTGTTGACGAGTGGTGCGACAAGCGATATTATGTCATATTGCATCATACCGAGTACTCGTACCCCACGACTGAGAATGTAAATGTTGTCATCATGGAGAATCTTAAGTATTTTTACCACTACATTAATATATATCATGAGGTTTGTAGTGAGGTTGTGGCTAAAGGCCTGCGTGTTTTTTTAACAGAATTTAGAGACGAGTATCGTCTGCTAAGCAAAAATGAAAAATATAGGCATATGTTTCTCTCAAATAGTGCACCGGAGTGTGAATAAAATGTGTTTAGTTCGTAAAAATCCCCATGAACGAAAATGCCTGGTGCGTATTCTGGGGAGTGGGAGTGATAAATCATTAAAACCGGTATTGCTTCATGTATCGGAAAATTTCTCAAAACACCTACCCACTATAATGGGTTGCAAGTATTCACGTTGGAACAACGCCATACACGTTTCATCAGCTTATGATGTGACTCACTCCTCCCGTTGAGCCGATCCGCTCGCCTGTGGCTCATAGTCATCTCAGAGCTTGAACCGAATAGACATTCATTCCTCGAATACGATGGAACTTCCTTTGAGCAGCATTTCAATGCCGTGTACGATGTGTCCGTGACGAAGTGATTGCGCGTGTTCAGGCGTAAAACCAGTGCCATTAACTATGTACTGGAAACGACTTGTAGACAAACAAACTCTGGTAAACGGAATGTTGTTTATTTAAGTGTTGAGGAGATGAATAGAATCTTCGTGATAGTTGAGAAGTGGAGTGAGGAGCATTATAAAATACCTGTAGGTGTAGGCACAAGAAGAGAGCAGATTAGTGATAGCCCATCATATGCCATTGTTTGTACGTTGTGTATAATATACAATCAGCCATGCATTGATATACGACTGATGTGGAAGAATACTTCTGACAATAACGTTCTTGTCCCTACGCGAAACCGTTTCATCCTCGACAGAATGTTTGAAATCGTCGGATTCCGCAAGGTGAAGCCTACATTAGACGCGCGTGTTACAGATATGATTTATTTGGATACATTTCTTGAATACACATACACCGCTCTGCTCGATGGGTTTACCGAGTGTAGAACTGAACAAGGCGAGAATGGTCTAGAGCGGTACAGGGCTGAGCTCACCTACACCGTTCACCCTGAAGAGCTGTTTCTTTATATAATGAGCAGCTGTCGTTACGACTTTGATTATTTCAACTTCACTATGCATTGTGAAGATGAGTTCACGATTGAAAAGCTCGGATCGGTAAGAATAAACCCTCGATTGGAAAGGAGTGTTTATAAACTTGTATTTAATAATGATGATGTGGCTAACGATGACCTCTTTGTTCGTGCTTTTGAATGTATTCTAGCCGTGTTTAAAGATAACTTGCCAACCGAATGTAAAGTGGGCACAAAAATAGTATTGAACGATATGAAGACCATTTCCATCGAGTATAGGTATCCCTATAACTTGAGCCGTGCATAGGGTTGTCAGATTTTTCAAATGCACATGCGGGACAAAAAACTTTCCGGTTTTTTTTTTAAGACCAAATTTTTTTTCAAATTGAAACGATTTCTTCAACGGTTACAACAAACAAACAAACAAACAAAATTAGAAAATTTTTATTACACTAATATTTAACAATTAAACATCGTGAATAAATTGAAATTATTATACATAATATCGAAATTCTAAGTTAATTCATCCCTAAAAAATTTGTTAAAAATATTTTTTGCGGGACATTTTGAACGCGGGATTTTGACGCGGGATTTTTGGATCAAATGCGTGACTGTCCCGTAAAATACGGGACGTCTGGCAACCTTAGCCGTACAATAATATTAAATCGTATTTATTGCGTAGTGCAAAACAACAATGATGTGACTGTAGACTCGATTACGTGCGAGTTTAGTGTTTTAGTTAAGCGCAGTAGAAGATAAAGTGTATGTATTTTGATGTATATTTATTTTCAATATATTTAATTAGTTAATGTAATTGTTTGTATATATTTCTCCTGTACTATTATTTTGATGATTATACTCCATCGTTTTGTATTTCTTATATTATTATTTTATTTTATTTTTTATTATATATATATTCCTCGTTCGTATTTTTTATATTATTATTATTTTTTGAATGTATATATTCTTCGTTCGTATTTCTATACTATTATTATTTTTTTATCATATTCCTCGTTTGTATAGGATTGTATATGTATTTTCTATATATTTCGTGAAATTTATCCCAATAATTCGTCTAAATCAGCGGTTTTTAACCTTTCTCGTGTCATTTCCCCCTTCGACCAGTTCGCCCTACCCGATTTCCCCCTCCATTAGGATATGGTAAAAAGTAGCCTCGAAGACAAAATTTAATAACATTAGCAGACTTATAATGTACACTAATTATATGATCACCAAACAAAATTCTGCCGTAAATCTCCCCTAGATTCCTGAAATTAAGAAATGCTGGTCTAAATAAAGAGAATGATATAATGGTGTTTTATTTAATTCTTTTGTTTTATATATATAAACGATATTATTTAATTATATGTATACCAAATGGCTGGTTACGCCTTCTAAACAGACTGGCTGCTTAAGTCTTCTAGGCCAACTGTTAAGAATATATGTTTTAATTAAATAAACAGCACAATCTGGCAACTCAACCCTAATAATGTACACCTGAACAAGCCATTTACGCCTTCTAAGCCAGATTAAGCCTTCTAAGCCGACTGGCGGGTTAAGCCAACTGGCTGTTTAGGACCTTATAAGACAGCGGGCGCTCGGGCGAACTCTCATTATGCAAGTATTATCTTCTACTACTTCTTTCACCACCTTTCTCTACAAAAAAAAAAAAAATGGTGTCAATAATCCAGCAGGGTTGAAAGCACCTTAAACAGAAAAAAAACAAAAAACAAAATTATGCGTCTGGCTTGAGCCAGGCGAACATCCCTCTCTCCTTCTTAGGTTAAGGCTTAGGTTAGGTTTCCCTTTGGGAGGGTGAGGACATCCCAACTTCTCCCCAAAGACCCTCCTCTCTCTCTCTCTGGTTAAGGTTACCCCTTTGGGGGAGGTCATCCTCCCTTCTCCCGCAAAGCTCCCTCCCCTCCCCCCTTTGCAGCATTGACTTGTTGCATACCCCTCTTTTCCTTTGCAGCATTGACTTGTTGCATAACCCTTCCCCCCTTCATTGCAGCTTGGGGAATAACCCCTCCCCTTGTTGCATAACCCTTTCAACATCCCTTCCCCCCTTTGTATCATTGATCATCTTTCAACATTGCATTGCACTCGTCCATTTTGCGCCGAGCTACTGGGCGCTGTCTGATTGTGGGGAAACTATGAAGTGAAAAGAAAGAATGAAATTTTGCTTAGTTTTTTTTAATTATTAAAACGGACAATGAATTTAAAGTATCATAAATTACAATGAGTTTTAAAGTTATGTTGTTCTTTACACGTTATGGTTATAATACAATTCATACATCATAAACGGTAGTAATAGATAAACGAATATATAGTAATCTGGATTTATTCCAGAGAGATCCTAAAACTGAAATTTGTCAAAGTTAAATCAACAACTTCGGAAGAGCAAGTTTTAATGGCTTAAAAATTCAGGTGAATGAAATTAACCGAAATACTGTAAATTACTACAATCAATGTATATATACGAATGAGATATGTGGGGTAGTTGCTATTAATAATAATGTGTATGTAGGAAAGACAAAAAGCTCAAGCTAGCAACCAAGTGTGAAATAGGGAATTTGGAGTAGGGTATAAGTTACAAAAGATGTAGCCTATACAGGGGTGGCTGTAAACAGCCGTATAATAAGTACAATTAATTTCCCAAGAAAGGTTAAACGATTAGTTAAAAGTATGAAAAGCAATTCAAGTTTCTAACGAGTGCAAAGAAATCTTTAAAAAATAATTATGCTTGTAATGAAATCAAAATGGGCAGTGTTGGTTTGTTAGTGAAGGGTGCAATGGGAACTCAGTGGATTTTTAACCCTCAAATACTAGACTGGGATATTTTAAACACACACACACACACACAATATATATATATATATATATATATATATATATATATATATATATGCTGTTCTAATTTTAGAGTTTTCGAAAATATTAAAAAACATGTGATTAATACGGTTTTAAATTTTCTTAACAGTTGTTTACGTTTATAAGTTAAATCTCATTTTTAGTGACGAGGTTATATTCCATATTCAGGCAAAGTAAACCAGCCATAACTGTAGGATTTGGGGTGAACATACCTACACATGAAATCCATGAACATGAAGGGGACCATAAAGTAAATGACTGGTGTACTTTGTCACGTTTTTCGCATTTATGGATCTTATTGTTTTGACACAAAATTATAACTGAAGTTCTTACCTAAAGATGCTAGAGAGTTTTTTTTATTCCACAGTTGCAAGGAACACCTGCTTGTTACAAAGAACAACGTTCAACAAGATGGCGCACCACACTCATTTTGTTCGAAAACGTTCGAACATTTTTGGAACGAAACATTTCAGGGCGTTGGTTTGTAGGGGAGACTACAAAACTGGTCTACGACCTCCCCTATTGTCTCCCTTTGCAGTTTCTAGCTTTGTGACATTTTGAAAACAAAAAGTCTTTCATAACAAATCAAGATATATTCAGGAGCTGAAACCTCGTATCCGTGATGGTGTCATGTCCATTTCTGAAGCTGTTGTTGGAAAATGTGTTTTCAGAACTTGAACGCAGATAAGATTAATTATACGTAAAGATGGAAAACACTTAGTTTAGTTGTAATTGAATTAAATAAGAATTACAACCCCTCACAATATAGGTGACTCTGGATGTGTTGCTGCAATCTAAACTAATAAATCTAATAATTTCGATTTGTTTTGGTATATCCATTGTGGGACATCATATATATATATAATGTAAAGAACGACGCTATGCAGAAGAGCGTTCCGCACAAAATGAGGAGGAGAAACGAACAAATGAAAATGAGGCACCTCCCAGGAATCGAACCCGGGATTATCAAATTGCCGGTCGGTGTGCTAACCACTGCACCAAGGACCTCGATCAGTCAGTACTCGTAATTCTCCTACATACCAGCAGAATCAAATGCCCTGAGGGGGCACCTTCTCATGCCGTACATAATACTACTATGTACATTTTAACTGAACTGCAAACAACACACAGTATAATTAATGTAAAGAACGACGCTTGTGTAGAAGAGCGTTCCGTACAAGATGAGAAGGGAGAACGAGCAAATGAAAAATGAGGCACCTCCCAAGAATCGAGGTCCTTGGTGCAGTGGTTAGCATATCGACCGGCAATTGGATGATCCCGGGTTCGATTCCTGGGAGGTGCCTCATTTTTCATTTGCTCGTTCTCCCTCCTCATCTTGTGCGAACGCTCTTTACACAGCGTCCGTTCTTTACATTAATTATACTGTGTGTTTGTTTGCAATATATATAATATTATATATATCTAGTCAAGTATTTGAGAGTTAAAGTTATTTTTATATGAACTTGATGAATTAGTCGCTTCCAATGAGATGTTGATAATTCCAGAAGCTTCAGAATTATTTAACCTGAATGAATATCTGATGTGTAGAAAGGTCTCTTTCAACTCCATATTCTTTCCATTTTTATCCTCTTATTTTCTATTCCAGTTCCAGAACTGGAACGGGAATGACATTAATCGGAATATTTATATTTATTTTATAAATCTGGCCTTTGCGTTTCGGCTTCGCTGCGATTTTATGCTAATTGAAAGGTAAGATAATATTGACTAATGCATAAAATATTCTAAGCGCAAAAAATATGTATTAGTTTGTTAGGCAAGCAAATGTACTAGAAGCACTGATGTTTCCTTTTATATATATAATATATATATATACTGGTAGGAACAAGCGCTGGCTGAGTCCGGTTTTAGAGCAATGGCAGTTCTTGGATGATATCATTTAAGATTTTTTATTTTTTTTCTGTTTAAATAAAAAGTGAGTAGTTATGATAACGTTAAGAAAAAAACTCTTTTTCTGTTTATCTTTTCTTCTTCGTTCAGCTTTTGAGTAAGTAAATCACATGTACGGATCTGCTTACGAGGGAGTGATAATTAAGATAGAGTAGAAGCAGTACTGTTCCTTTTTTGTCCTTTACTAGATGATACGCCATAGGAGCGAGAGAAGTTTGATGGGAGCTCCCCGGAGTTAGAACCTCCGCGACTCTTTCATATTCATTTTGGGACTCAACAACTTATGATTACAGTGTACTGTATATGCGATTGTACTAGATCAAGCGATTCTAAGCTGTACCAGAGGTCCTCCCTTAAAAATAAACAAAAAAAAACCCCAAAAAAAATATATATATATATATATTTAAAAAAATGCTCAAATAAGTTTAAATGTGTTTTTTACGCCTAACAAGTAAACGTTTGCTTCTAATTTTGATAACCATAATCTAGTAACTATATTATGGATACCAAAATTAAAAGCAAACGTTTACTTGCTAGGGCTAAAAACACATTTAAACTTATTTGAGCATATATATATATATATATCTATATATAAAGGAAACCAAAATACTTCTATAGCTATGCAAAAAGGAAAACAAAAACGCGCGCCGCTATTGGGCCCTTAAGGACGGGAATAATGAACTAACCGACGATCCAAAAGAAAATATCTGATACATTGAGAGCTCAATATGAATCAGTTTTCAGTACCCCAAAAACTGACAAAGCGATACCTGACATAAATGCATTCTTTGAAGAGGAATTGCAAGGAGAGTATATAACAGACTTTGAGTTTACACCAGAAGATGTAGCGAGAGCTATAGAACAAATGAAACTACATTCAGCTGCAGGTCCGGACAATTGGAACGCATTATTGATTAAAAACTGTAAAATGAAATAGCTACACCTTTATACTGGATATGGAGAAGATCCCTAGACACTGGGGAAATACCGAGCATCTTGAAAAGAGCAAACATTGTCCCTATATATAAAGGAGGGGACAGATCTCAAGCAAAGAACTATAGACCAGTGTCATTGACGTCCCACCTCACCAAAGTATTTGAAAGAATAGTTAGAGAGAAAATTTATGATTTCCTGGAGACACGGGAAAGATTCAACGAAAATCAGCATGGATTCCGATCAGGTAGATCATGCCTATCACAACTAATAGAGCACTACAACAATATCCTAGATGCATTGGAAGGCAATGACAACTACGATGTTATATACACAGATTTTGCTAAAGCTTTCGATAAATGTGACCATGGTATAATAGCACATAAAATTAAAGACATGGGAATAACAGGCAAAGTGGGAAAATGGATCTACAACTTCCTTAGTGATCGTCTGCAGGTCGTCAAATTCAAGGTATATCATCATCAGAATCGGAAGTACGCAGCTCAGTACCACAAGGGACAGTACTGGCCCACTCCTGTTCATTACCATGCTAACTGACATAGACAGCGGAGTAAACAGCAATAGTATAGTAACATCCTTTGCAGACGATACAAAGATCAGCAGAAAAATCAGCGATGTACATGACGTGGAGGCCTTGCAGAGGGACACGAACAAAATATACAAATGGTCAGAAGACAACAACATGTCATTCAACGCCGAGAAATTTCAGCTCTTGAGATATGGTAGAAAAGAAGAACTTAAACAGACCGCATATTATGCTCCAGATAGACAGGAAATTCAGAGAAGCATGAAAGCGATTGATCTCGGGATAATAATGACAGATGATGCGAAATTCGAAACACAAAATCAGATAGCGATAAATAAAGCAAAAAGAGTCGCCGGACAGGTTCTAAGAACGTTCAAGAGAAGGGACAGGACAGTAATGATTCCCCTGCTAAAAAACTGATTATACCAAACTTGAATACTGCTCAGTTTTGACGTCCCCATATAAAAAGGAAGAAACTAAAACTAGAAGAAACGCAAAGCCATTTCACAGCCAAGATTGATGGCTGCAAAGAACTCAACTACTGGAAAGACTACGTAAACTAAATCTGTACTCACTGGAAAGAAGAAGAGAGAGGTACATCATAATCTACATATGGAAAATGATCGAAAAACTGGTACCAAACCTAAAACTAAACCCAATTACCATTCAAACAACACTGGAAAATAGGAAAGGCAGAATGTGTAGTGTTCCCAAATTAAAGCACGACAAGGGACCTCCTCAACCCTGAAGGAAAATAGCTTGGTTGTCAGGGGGCCAAGACTTTTCAACCAGCTTCCTAAGGACCTCAGAAACGTAACGGGGGTCAAAGTTGAAGTCTTCAAGAAAAGACTGGATGCCTGGCTCAGGACAGTACCAGATGAGCCGGGCGTGCTGGCTATGTACGGTGGAGAGCGCAAGAAAGCAACTCGCTCCTCCACCAAGCCAGACCTAGAGGCGGGGCCACCAGCTTGACCTCCGTGTGAAGAGAGACCACACACAAACAACATAAGGTTCATAAGGTATATATATATGGGATGAATTTCACAATAAAACACGTGAAATGAATAAATGCTGCAATGGCTGCAATGGCAGCGTCTCCTGGTTGAAGGTGTTGTACACGCTGTACATGATATGGATGCAAGCCTTCTTCACGTAATGTTCGCCATACTCTTGTGTGTGGTACACCGAGACGTGTAGAAATTCTTCGTGAGCTAGTAGTAGGACTACGCTCTACCAACTGAAGAATGTTTTCCACTTCATCCACATCTTGTTGACCTTCACGTTCAGATGAAACATGAGCGCTGGGAAGTGTATCAATCTCACGCAATGTTTGAAAGCCCTGGTAAACACTCTTCGATCCTGAATTCTGCGGTTCGGAAACCGTCGACGGTATTCTGCAACAGCAGCTGTTGCACTTCCATCGCAAAAACCGTAGACATACACCATATCTGCATATTCGGCATGTGTGAAGGTGTGTGGCATTCTTAACACTGCTTAAAACACCAAACAATGTCACTCACAACAGTCAGCTGTCGATTGGCTTATGTTACATGCTTACATTACAGCTTACATGGTTCAAGGTTATAGGGGAGGGAAAGGGGAGGAAGAGCTGCGCGCGCATCAGATTCAAACAGCTCTTTCTCCGTAACCATTCAGAATTAGACACATGTTCATATGAACTTTTTTTCTCACAATGACCGATACTGTCACTCCCGAAGTATTGACCTTTCCTCCTGAAACACCCTGTATATATATATATATGTGTGTGTGTGTGTGTGTGTGCATATATATATATATATATATATATATATATATATATATATATATATATATATATATATATATATACACACACACAAGAATTACACGAGACATGGGACTGCAAATGCAGAAAAAAATGTTACTACCATCACCTCCCAACAAACTCAAAGGACATATAGGAGAAAAGAAGTATACACTGTATACAAATCGCGAACCAAATTTTTTCAACATCCCAGACACAATACGTCTGCTAAGCCTCATACAGCACATGCAGTCAACACAGTTGAGAACTGTTTCCTGGCAAGAAGCTACCAGAACAGGTAAGTGGAAACTCAGAGGACCATAGAGCTTCAAAACACGCGACACTGAAGGATAATGAATTTGGAATGTAAGAGACAACTAAAAACTAAGAACATAAATATTGTCCTGGCTAATATTCAAGGGCTAAAACCAAACCACTCGCTAAACAAAGTTTCATACCGGAAAAGATTTATGAATGAAACAAGGGCTGACATCGCATGCCTCACAGAAACACATCTTAAAGATTGCCAAGGAGACTGAAAACTGCGAATACTGCATAGATAAGAAAGAAATACATATCGATGGTTACAACTTACTACGAGCTAATAGAACAGCAAGACGTAAAGGTGGCTGTGCTATATACGTACGTGAGAGTAATATGGTAGAAACGATAATAAGTAAATCAAAGAGCTTCGTGGAACTTTTAGCAGTAAAAATAGAAAACTAAACGTGGTACTTATAGTCATCTCCAGACCTCCGAACACTCCAACTGCAAAATTCTCGGATGCCATTACTGATATCAGAAGCCTAATAAGGTCCTTAAACTTCCCAACCCGAATATAATACTCTGCGGAGACTTTAATTTCCCACTTATAAGATACAAAAAGGTGTGAGGAAATATATATATGCACTAGGACAAGGGGGGGCGCTACAAGAGAAGGCCAGGAATAAGCAAAAATGCTGATGGCTCTAACAAACGAATTTATGTTAACACAAGAAATAACAGATAACACCAGAAAAAATAACTGTCTGGATCTGGTATTCACGAACAACACCAACGTGGGTGATGATCTAAAAATAACCCCAACTATTATCTCAGACCACAACATAATCGAGATATCAACTAATATGGTGACTCGCCTGGAGCGGGTTTGTGTCAATTGATCCGCACATCTTTCTTTTAACATCCACAAAAACTTTATGAGGTAAGTAGTTTGCCTTGTACTATTTATAGTTCACTTTTCTTTCCATTGAACCAGCTTTAAATATGGAAATATTACACTTACTTTACTGATTCATGTATAAAGAACTTGCTGTCAGATTCTATACGATAGAAATCATGTCCCTAATGACAATATGGTAGGTACAGTAATATGGAATGCCTAAAGGAACACAAATATGGAATAGTATGGAAGGCATATCAGAGTTCAGCGTGGTGAAATCGTAGTAAATGGACTCAAAGTCACAGGAATTTATCCTCTAAATTCATCGATTTTTCGTAAATCTGATTTTGTTGCAGAAGAAATTCAGGGATCAAAAGACCATGGCAGCAGCACCATTGATTTGCTATCACCTGTAGCACAAACTTCTACCAGTACAGTTACACCCCAGGACATCTCTCCAGTTCCTGTAATTCAACATAACCATAGCAATCTTGGGCGAAAAGCTGGAACTGCAACTGTGGTTACTTCTACACCATACAAAACCAATCTTGAAAATTATCCCCAAGCTGTACCTAGCATAGGAACAGGACAAAGAAAAATTAGTGTGATGGAGTGAGACCTGCTGCCCGTTAGCTCTTCCAGAGAGATACGGAAAGTTCAACATCTGAGCGTGATTTTAGCCTAAGAGACGATTCTAGCTGTGGCGATGTAGAGTTACCAAAAAATAAACCTACAAATCATGAAAATGCAGTGTTTGTTTGTAGAGGGAGTTTTGTAGACGATTTTATATTTGCAGATTTTATCCTTCACCATGTCAGATTCAATTAAAACAAGAAGGAAAAAAACTGAAATATGGCTGATTGGACAGCCAATTGACACAATTGGAAGTAAGAGCTTCCATCCATGGAGATGTACTACGTCGGCTTTTCTGTCTCCCAAAACAGTTAAAAAACATTGAAAGAAGCATCCAACATATTTTATGCTGAAATTTTGAGATTTGGGACAAAGCGAAAATACCCACCAGAGCGAAACAGCATGTACTCGTACTACCGAAAATTCAAAAAATGTATGAGAAACTTCAGATCACTTCAAAAATCAAAATCAAGCCGTAATCAAAATCAAATTAAAAAAGAAACTGAATTCCAAGGTAGTTTAGATAACTTTTTTGATATAGCTCACGCAAATGCTTTACAAATGATGTCAAATGAGGAAGATAGATCATTCCCACAAGCTGAGAGAGAAAAAGGGAGGCGAAGTTACATGACTGATATTGATAAGAAATTGGTCGCTAAGCAAATGCGACAAAACGGAAAAAAGATGAAAGACAAGCTGCACTAAAAGAAGCCGAGGCATTGGGAAAGAAATTGTCATCAGCTGTTGTTCAGTTCAGTGATAGCAGTTCAGCAGTAGTAGTGATGAGCAACCAGAGCCAGGCACATCGTACACTCCTGAAATGACATCCAAACTTTCAAGCAGCACAATATCAAATAAGCGTAAGCGCATCGTAACACCTGATCTGGCAATGGCATTAGATCGAACAAAAAACAAGTGATCGTAGTGCTGTTATGGTGCTTTCAGCTGCTGCAACTTCTCTTGGACATGATATGACAATGTTGTTTTGAGCAGAAGTACTCTACAGAGGGCGAGGAATGTTGTACGCAAAAAAATTGCAGATGACATTATGCAAACCTTTACCTCTGACGTTCCGCTTACCATTCATTGGGATGGTAAAGTAATGCAAGATATAACAGGTGATGAAAATATAGATAGGCTAGCTATTCTTGTATCCGGTGGAGGAAAGTCTAAGCTTCTAGCAGTGCCCAAACTTGCTTCTGGAGAAGGCGAAAGAATTGCAGAAGCAGTTCTAGAATGCTTAGACGATTGGAATTTGCGAGAATGTATTCAAGCAATGTGTTTTGATACTATCGCTAGCAATACTGGCCAAAAAAGGGCGCTTGCATGATAATCGAAAGTAAGCTTGAGAGAAAACTCCTTTCTTTGGCCTGTCGGCACCGTATTAATGAAATTGTGATATCGACCTCTTCCAGAAGTGTTACGGTGGTTCAACGGGACTGGATATATTACTTTTCAAACGTTTCATGAATTCCTGGAAACAAATGGATGATAAAAGATTTGAAAACTGCCAATACAAACATGCCGTGGAAAGCAGAAATCCTCGCACTGTGCGAAAAACAGCTTGTGAGAAGTCACCCAAGAGCGGATTGTCGCGAACTTCTTGAATTATCAATATTTATTTAGGTGGTGTTCCCTCAGGAGGAGTACAGTTTCGTCAACCTGGGGCTTTACATCGCGCTAGGTGGATATCAGGAGTGATTTATGCCATCAAAATTGTATTGTTTCGCCGCAGTTCAACCTGACAAAACAGGAACAGAGTGCAATGGAACGCTTCTCTCGCTATGCTGTTCGCTTTTATGTGCCAAAATGGTTTGCGGCTCCCATCGCATCTTCTGCACCAAGAACACGATTTGGAGTATCTACAGAGCTTCAGCAATATGATGATAGGAACTTTCAGCAATAGTTAGCAAAGCACTATGCCGTCACCTCTGGTATCTAAATGAAGAATTTGTGTCGCTTGCCTTTTTTGATGATGGCATAACTTTGCAATTGAAACGGCAGATGGTTCAGGCATTGGAAAGACCTGGTTCAGAAATACCAGAAAAACGAATTGCTTTTGACCACATTCATGATGACCCACTAGAGAAAAATCTGGCGGGCTTTGTCACAAGCTCAAGTCGCTCCTTCTTTGAGAAATTGTCCCTTCAATCGACGTTTCTCGAAGTAGATCCTACAGAATGGGATAACAGGGACGACTATAAATTAGCTAAGGAATATCTTAAAACAATGAATGTTGTAAACGATAATGCAGAGAGAGCTGTCTCATTAATTCAGAGTTTCAGCAGTCATCTCACAAAAAACGAAGAACTACTGCAGTACCTTCTTCAAGTCGTAGAAAAACACAGAGCGGTTTCCAGAGGCAACGAAATTGATAATAAAGACAAGAAGCACATCAACATCATGAGTTAACATTAAAAAAAGTGGATTAGGCCCATTGGGGATACCACGTAAAAAAAAAAAAACGCGCCTGTTTTAGTTACCTCCTGGGTGGTGCGGAAAAAGTACACATTTCAGAGTCTATCGGCACCACTAAATACTATCAAATCAGGTTGAAGCTTCACTCAAAACTTTCTATCGACACGCATAACAAACGAGAGAGCGAGGTAGAGGGGCAGAGTTAGTGAGAAATGGCTTATCGATTGTCACACAAAGAACTTGTTAACAGTTTCGATCTGAATAACAGTAACTGATTATCAAAATCACATAATAATAATCCACGGTTATACTAGCATAAACATATTTATATATACTTATAAATTCATACAATATTATACTAATGTTTGTGAAATGACGTTGATGGGCCAAACCGTGGTGTTGACATGGTTACTTGCTGTCGCTGTTCAGGAAAGACTACATATGGGCGTGTCAGTAAAAACCGTAAGGTGACGGTTGCATGAAGCAGGATATCACCACCGGTTTGTGGCTGGTGCCTATTATATTAATAGTGTTTTCCAGATTGTATTTGTATTATCAGTTTGGAGAGATAATGATTTAATCACGATGGACAGATAAACCCATTAATGTTTTCCAGATTTCCTGTTGCATTATCAATGTGGAGATACTATTAGATCTTAACAAGGAATACATTATATATATATATATATATATTATATATATATATATATATAAATTATATATATATAATATATATATATATATAATAATAAACGCCAATTCTTTATTACAACAAATATGCAATGGTTGAGAATGTTTTACTAAATAGTTTATCATACAAAATGATAGTCATACAAAATGCTCACAATTTGCCATAGATTGACATAAATGGCACAGCTATACCCGGTTCATAGTTAGTATTTGGTCCATCCCCCATTATTGTCTATTACATCTTGTAATCTGTGTGGCATAGATGCAATATGGTTATGTATGATGTGTATGTTCCTTCGGAACATCTCCCACTCAGCCATAGTGTGATCCAGCAGCTGGTGGCTGGTCCGCTCCTGCCCAGGCTCCCACGAGTTCACCACATTCCCCCACACGTTCTCAATGGGGTTGAGGTCACACCCCTTACAAGGCCAGTCCAGTAGTTCTAGATTTCGCTGCTCCTCGAACCACCTTCTAACAATTCTGGTGGTGTGGATGGGAAAGTTGTCCTGCAAATGGATTTTAAATATTAAAAGTAGAATTATATCTCATCCATACGCTTCATCAGTAACCCACTATTCGAAATAAATTTTAACCCCTATGTATTAGGGGTTTCTCTCAGCTAAATGTAATTGTGCGCCGTTATACAAAATATACAGTCTGCAGTTATCCAGAATAAAATCCTAAAGTGTTGTCATAGTACTGAAAGAGTTAAAGAACAATTTTATGACCATTATTCGACCCATGTAAATGTGGAAACCGGACATAAAGTGCGTGTAATACATAACTCTTACTCTAGTAATAGTGTAATCTAAAATACACAAATACAACATACCTGCATAAAGATAATCTGCTCAGGATAGGGCAAGGCATACGCGCGTACAGAAGGCAGCATCACCGTGGATCTCAGTCAGCTCTCCTAGTCCTTGCAGGTGCATCCATCCCCACACATTCGCCATCACGTTCCCACTCCATGCCACTTCGTAAATATTTTGGCGGGCATATCTCGTGTTGTCCTGTCGCCAACACCGAAGACGGCCGTGAGTTGTCGACGCAAACGTCTTCTCGTTCCTCTCTTTTTTGGCAGGAGTACGGTGGTGATATCCTACTTCATGCAACTGTCTCCTTACGGTGTCCACTGACACGCCCATATGTAGTGTCTCCCGGATGGCGACTGCGTTGTTGATAGGATCGTTCTGCACTTCGTTGATTATTCTCCGTTCTTCTTCTGGGGTGGTCTTTCTTGGTGCCCCACACTTAAGACGATCTAGCAGATTCCCAGTCTCCTGCCACCTTTGCACCCAGCGTCAAACAGTAAGCTTCGAAATTCCCAGTTCCTGGCTATGTCAGTTACAGAGAAGCCTGCTTCCCGCATACCAATTATCCGGCCTCGCCGTGCAATTTTATCTTGAGCTGGATTCATTTTCAGTGTCGGTGTTCGTCATACGGTGTAGAAATATGGTATGAGCGTAGATCATGCCAGTAACCATGCCAACACCTCGGTTTGGCCCATCAACGTTATTTCATAAACATTAGTATAATATTGTATGAGTTTAAAGTATATATACCGTAAACCAGGTTAATTTCGCGGTAGCAAATTTTCGCTCGTTCAATCCTTGGACGAGTTCGCGGTATCATAATTTCGCGGTCAATAGTTGCTAGTTATAATCTTACAGATTAAAATGACGTCATGAATGACGACATTTATTCTGGACCGTAATTGGTCGAGGTTGAGGGCATATATCAAGGCAAGTTTTACCTCTTGGTATGCGGATAAAGTTTCAGCAGCACTAAACGTAAATGAATCTGTCGGTAAGATAGATTTGAAGCTCTCCACACTGAAACCTATTCATGCTAAACGGATTGTCTGCATGGGATAACCTACACAAAAAGAGGGAGACCATTCGGAGAGGTTAGGAAATTAGCGGCATTCATGACATTCTTGTTATACAGTAATAATACAGTATAATTTAAAATGTTTTTACTGCTTTTACTTTACAATGTTTATTACAATATAATGAATTTTACTTTTCAAATAAAGCATTTTAATGATCTAATTTTTATTTTCTTGCTATCTTCCAAAAATTAGTTTAAACTGTCAAATTTTCGCCTTCTGGATATTTTTGCGTTTTTAGCCTACGCGAAAAACGCGAAAATTTCCCGCAGGTGAACATTTTGCATTCACTAGAGTATATAAAAGGTTCTATTGTAGTAGCTGTTCATATATCATAGATTTGCAGTAATCATAATGGAACCTTATTACTGTATAAGACTAGTGAACTACATGGAGTTCAACGCTGTTCACGATCATATTAATTGTTTATCTTTATGAACACAGACATTACATTATAATTACCTGTATATCAATGACTGCACATTCAATTGTCCTTTAAGGTACTTACGTATTATCGGGACTACCAAACTGTTTATTATGTATTTTTGCTCTCGTCATTTTCGTTTAAACTAACGAAAATATCACAACTTAACCTAACCAATCATCAAGGGCGTACAATTAACCTAAATATCTTCTGATCTTTTCGTATTAGACACTCACTGTCACATTTCGGGCAAGTTAAGGATGAGAGAATAACACCGTTTGCTACGAAAAATAAAATAAAACGGAAAATGCCCGGTTAGGTTAACTAAATGCCCGGTTAGGTCAACTGTACTCCCTTGATGATTGGTTGGTTAAGTTGTGATATTTTCGTTAGTTTAAACGGGACAGTCCCGCATTTGATGCAAAATCCCCGCGTCAAAATCCCGCGTGCAAAATGTTTCGCAAAAAATATTTTTTAAGCAAATTTTTTAGGGATGAATTGATTTAGAATTTCAGTATTATGTGTAAGAATTTCAATTTATTCACGATGTTTAATTGTTAAATATTATTGTAATAAAACTTTTCTAATTTTGTTTGTTGTAACCGTTGAAGAAATCTAGTTTCAATTTGAAAAAAAATTTGGTCTTAAAAAAAAAAAACCTCGGAAAATTTTTTGCCCCGCATGGGCATTTCACAAATCTGGCAATCCTATATGTCTGTGTTATATGTTTGTGTGTTATGCTCAAAGTTATCAATAAAATCAACATACATCACCCATTCAAAGAGCAATCGCCTCACCCGGCATCAAGTACACCATCGTTATAACACTAGACTGCTCAGGGACTTTATATACAAACCTAACTATACAATAGAAGCTGCGGAAAATGTATTCTCTTTCAAAGGAGCAGATGTATGGAATGCAATTCCCATGCATATACTGTATATGCAGGCTTCATCACTAAATGTATTTCGCAAATCACTTGAAAAGCACTTCATTAGCTTCTACTGATGTATAAATCCACTATTCGCTTTTACCATAGTAATGAAGTTCTATTTTATAATCAACTATTTAAAATATGTTAATTTCATTACTCACTTTTAATTTCGTAATTTATTCTTTTTTTATACCTTTTTATTAAACAATATTTATTTTCTAAGTATACAATCAAGTATCTCATTTAAAATTACTGAATATTTTGTAAACTTTAGTTTGTTCATTATTATTGTTATTATTATTATTATTATTATTATTATTATCACCATTAATATTACATGCCACTTTCACTTTCTTTTTATAATGAATAAACTAAATTTTGATTGAAAAACGACCATTCGTTCAACGGCGGCATATTCTGATAAGAGTACTGTGAATATATTAGCGTCATATCAAATCTCTAAAAACTGTAAAACTCTGTCACTTTTATTCTTTTCTGAGTAAAGATTTTTGAATTATGAATTTTGAATGATTCCCTCTGCTGGAAACACTGATCATACGAAAACTTGAATACTGTTCACTCTTGACGTCCCCACACAAAAAAGAAGTTAATAAACTAGAAGAAATTCAAAAAATTTTACAGCCAAGATTGATGGCTGCAAAAAACTCGACTACTGGGAAGGACTTCGTAAATTAAGTCTATATTCACTGGAAAGAAGAAGTGAGAGATATACCATAATTTACACGTGGAAAATAATGGAAAACTGGTACCTATCCTCAAGCTGAACTTATTAATTACTCAAACAACGCTGGAAAATAGGAAAGGTAGAATGTGTAGTGTTCCCAAACTAAAGGTCAGACAAGGGACACCCTCAACTCTAAAGGAAAATAGCTTGGTTGTCAGAGGCCCAAGACTATTCAATCAGCTTCCGAAGGAGACCAGGAACATTACTGGTATCAACGTACAATTCTTCAAAAGAAGACTAGACGCCTGGCTCAGGATGGTACCAGATAAGCCGAGTGTGCCTGGCATGTGCGATGGAGATCGCAAGAAAGCAACTCGGTCCTCCACCAAGCCAGGCCTAGAGTAGAGGTGGGGTCATCAGCTTGACGTTTGTGTGAAGAAAAACCAACGCGCGGAACTGTTACGAGGTGTATATATATATATATATATACACAGTGGTGTAGTGCTGTGGGAACGCGTGGGAACGGCGTTCCCTTACTTTTTTTGGTAGACGGAACGGCGTTCCCTCACTATTTCAAACAAATCCGAACTTACAAATCTCTAACGTCATGAAATTTTAATTCCCACCCCTAGAAGAAATATGAGAAAGAATCATTAACTGCTTCATTTCTTTAGCTTCGACTGAGGCAATGCTAGCCTATAAAGATCTGGTGAAACAGTCACCACGGCGTACCAGTTGTTAACTTTTTTTTAGTTAATCATTCCAGTTGTTAGCTATTTTTATGATCGTACTGGATGTCGTATATCTAATGACACTGGAAATACTGCATCTTCAACCTGGAATATATCCTAATATCCAGTGCACATGACCTCAAAATATCCCTGAAATTGGTCAGATTTCAAAAGATTTCCCGGGGGGCTTACAGTGCCCCGGACCCCCAGCTGTATGGGCTCGCCACGCTCGCCATTGTCCCCCCCCCCCCGCATCTGAGTAACATTTCAAAATGCGTTCCCTCACTTCTTTATTTAGCACTACACCACTGTGTGTGTATATATATATATATATATATATATAATATATAATATATATATATATATATATATATATATATATATAATATTGCAATGTGCAGCTATTCGAAATACGTTTCCCCTTGTTTGGTTGGATAGGTTTGAAAAGCTTGGACTTCTAGTCATTGCAAATCTAAATATTGAGATACACAACATAATATCACAAACTTCGATACGTATGTTCAGGCGGTAGTCAAATATACGTTGGACCGATATCAGCAATCCTTCTCCGATCGAGTGGTGTCCGGGAGCAATTACTTCTCTTCCCATCCGCATCTTAACTTCAGCCAGCTCCTTGTGCGGGGGATTAACTGCATAATTTATGTATATTAAAAATTTAATTACGAGCAAAAACTGTTTGTTCATGGCGAATAAAGTGATGCAATGATGAATTTATGATTTAATGCTCTCTTTATATTCTTGAATAAAATATGTAAAATCGCTTTATATTTCTGCCATTTTTTCTTGAATGATCGCTTTATATATGGTACGAGCGCTCTTTCATTTCAAAATCCATTTCTTTTAACTTTTACCGTTACAGGGTTAACCAAAAATGAATCTTGGGTCTTCGCAGTTAGTTGTAAACTCCGTCGTGTCGTAACCTCAATACTGTTATTTTAGCTTTCTGTTTTACGAAAGAGTTTGTTTTATGTCTCTCGCGTATTACTCTCTTTTAAATTACTTTGCTTTCTCAACATTTGATTTATTACCTATAACTTTTGGTGATATATTTCTCTCACAAAATTACTTGGTTCGTATACTTTTTTTTTTTTTTTTTTGTTTTTTTGCACATTTTTTTTTTTTTTTACTTTATATTTTCATTCGTAACATAATTCTTTTACTCTTCCATATATACTTCATTGTTTCCGCCCCTTAATTTCGCCCTGAAATCCGAGTCATGTAGTCGAAGGAATATTTCTCTCCTTAATATTCACTCCTGGCAGTTGACTCAAAATTATTGAAGGAATAACGAAACATAAAGCATTCAAATCGTTCCTATAGGATTAAAATCCATTAAAATTGTTCCCTTTTTCCTATCATCCTTTCGGTCCATAGTATTTTTGGCTTATGGCTCCATCATATTTATTAGCGGAGTCATTCGCTATACATGGCTGTCCTGTAATCATAATTTATAATCAGAAAAGGAGACTTGTACAACCTAATAAAGCGGAATTATTATATCTTTTTAAAAAGCCCACTTCGGACACCATTTTAAATCTAGAATATATATATTATATATTATATATATATATATATATATATATACATATATATATATATACACACACACTTCGATGGTACAGTGGTTAGCGTCGCTGACTACAAATCCATCGGACCCGGGATCGAGACCCGGTGACGACAGGAGGCGCGCAGCAAAACCAGTTGGTCATCCTTCCACATAAAAAAAAAAATTGGGTGGTATATAAATGGGTACCCTAGGTAGCCTAGTGGTTAAGACATTGGGCTGTGGTGGGCGTGGTTCGGATTCCACGTTAAGATGTAGGTCTAAGATGAAGTGACAAACTTGACCTTTGTCAGAATGAACAATTCGGGCGGAAGCTAAACCAAGGTAATCAAGGTGTGTGTGTATATATTGACACTTCTTTACTTGGCAGTGCTGCTGCGAGCGCTCGTACCCTGAAATGGGAGTATGAGCAGAATGATGCTCTGTGAAAAAATGTTCAAGTTTTCATCCTTGTACTTGAGCTATGAATGCATCCATTGACTAATATATACATATATATAAGAACCACAAAGAACCACAGGGAAAAGGAAAAGGAAACACGAAGTCCGAGCGCTTTCGTGATATATTCACATCTTCAGAGACAAGAGAGAAATAGATATGAAGATGTGAATAGATCACGAAAGCGCTCGGACTTTGCGATTTCTTTGCATATATATATATATATATATATATATATATATATATTATATTAGAATGCCTGCAAAAAAACAAAAAAAGTGAGCGGGTCGGTTACTGAAGCCTTCTCTGTTCTCCTTAATATATATACTAAATTGGTGCAGGTTACCCTAGCCGTTCAGGAGGCCCCTCCCAGTGTCACCCACATGTGGGGACTGGCAGGGGTGGGTGTGTTACTAAAACCTTCCCTGGTTCTTCTCCTTGAATGTGTATACTAAATTTGATGCGGATTACCCTAGTTGTTTAGGCATGTATAAACGAACAAACATTACCATTCCCCCCACACACACAACACACACACACACATATATATATATATATATATATAATTATATATATATATATATATATATACAGGGTGTTTCAAAACATGTGGGACGCACTTTCAGGATGGATTCAGGATCTGAAAACAATGAAAAAGTTTAGATAAACATTTTCCCAAAATCGCTTTGTTTCCAAGTTACAACCCGTTATGTGTTCCAGCAAGTATCCGTCTTACCTTTAAAGGAAGTGCTCAAAATGACCACCTTGCGCTTGAATACACGCCTGAACACACCTCGTCATAGACTGCCTCACGCGTTCAAACATTCCAGATATTGCTCGGATTTTCTGGCAACCTTGTTCTACACGTCGGCGAAGCATTTCAACGTTGTCAATGGGTGTCACGTAAACGATGGATTTTAATTGACTCCACAGGTAAAAATCGAGTGGATTCAGGTCCGGGGAGCAAGCAGGCCACGTAATAGGTCCTCCACGGCCTATCCATTTATCAGGGAAATGGTCATCCAAATACTGCAGAGCTGGGCACTTGGGGCATATTTTGCGGTACTGCGGTACTGCGGTACTACCAAACTACCAAACCGGCAGAGCTGGGCACTTGCGGCATATTTTGCGGTACTGCGGTACTGCGGTACTACCGCACTACCAAACCGGTACCAAACCGGTACGCGGAAATTTGAATGCGGTAGCGGTACTGCGGTACTTTCAGCGATCCTTTGCGGTACTGCGTTATGCGGTTCCGGATTGCGGTTTGCGGTAGTACCGCAGTACCGCAAAATATGCCGCAAGTGCCCAGCTCTGCAAACCGGTACCAAACCGGTACGCGGAAATTTGAATGCGGTAGCGGTACTGCGGTACTTTCAGCGATCCTTTGCGGTACTGCGTTATGCGGTCCCGGTTTGGTAGTTTGGTAGTACCGCAGTACCGCAAAATATGCCGCAAGTGCCCAGCTCTGCCAAATAGTCTCTGGCTACTCGACTAAAATGAGGCGGAGCGCCGTCATGCATAAACCACATATGACGTCGGACACCAAGAGGAACTTCATCGACAGAGCTGGGCACTTGCGGCATATTGCGGTACTGCGGTACTGCTGCACTACCAAACCGGTACCAAACCGGTACGCGGAAATTTGAATGCGGTAGCGGTACTGCGGTACTTTCAGCGATCCTTTGCGGTACTGCGTTATGGGGGCCCGGGGTGGTAGTGCGGTGGTACCGCAAGTACCGCAGTACCGCAAAATATGCCGCAAATGCCCAGCTCTGCTTGAAGTTCATCTAATAAATCGCTTCAATCATTCCTTAAAAAAATTGGAATAGGATTTTCTGTTAATCTTCCAGGCAAAAAAAGACTGATTAAGTGGTCGGCAATAAGTCTGCCCATACATTGATACTAAATTGTTGTGGTGCCTTGACTGGATGATGGCATGCGGATTCTCTTCAGCCCAGTGATGAGTGTTGTGAAAATTGATCACGCCATTTCTTGTGAAGGCAGCCTCATCAGAAAACAACACGGAGGATAGAAAAAGAGGATCGCAAGCACACTGTTGAAGGAAACAAGTACAAAAAGCCTCTCGTGGTGGGAAATCAGCTTCAGTAATCCTTGTACTCTCTAAATGTGATATGGGTAAAGCTGTTGTTCCCGTAAAATTCTCCAAACAGTTGTGTATCTTACACCCTCTGCTGCTGTTATCCTTCGGGTGCTGACACTAGGATGTTCCTCAACCTGATTCAGGACCCACTCCTCCAACTCAACAGTTCTGGCGCTGATTGGTCTACCACCATCTGAAACTCGCTTGCTGAATGATCCTGTATCACCAAGACGCTCGTCTATTCTCTGAAAGGTCTTCTTATGTAGCAGACGGCGATTCGGAAACCTTTTCGCATACAGACGTCTTGCTGCGGCCGCATTACACTCGGCAAGTCCATACATGAGATGCATGTCTGCCATTTCTCTCTTTGAATAAGCCTCCATTCTCACTTCAAATGCACACTAACACTGAATAGCACAAAAACTTAAAGTTTTTTTTCACTGGACTCCACTTATTCACGGTAAGAAGTTACGAATACGAACAGTGAAACACCGCGATGCACCTCTGACTGACTGATGGCTCTACACTCAACGATATTGAAACATGTCATAGAGTGTACGAAACATTACAATCGGCAAGGCCATACATGAAATAAGTCTCGTACACACTCACATACATTGTCGGCAAGCAGTATTTGTAAACAGTTTGGGGAAAGAATTACTGGAACACAAAACGGGCTGTAACTCGGAAACAAAGCGATTTCGGGCATATGTTTATATAAACTTTTTTCATTGTTTTCAGGTCGTGAATCCATACTGAAAGTGCGTCCCACATGTTATGAAACGCCCTGTGTGTGTATATATATATATGGGATATATATGGGATACCAAACCTAAAACTAAACCCAATTACCATTCAAACAACACTGGAAAATAGGAAAGGCAGAATGTGTAGTGTTCCCAAATTAAAAGCACGACAAGGGACCTCCTCAACTCTGAAGGAAAATAGCTTGGTTGTCAGGGGCCAAGACTTTTCAACCAGCTTCCTAAGGACCTCAGAAACGTAACGGGGGTCAAAGTTGAAGTCTTCAAGAAAAGACTGGATGCCTGGCTCAGGACAGTACCAGATGAGCGGGCGTGCCTGGCTATGTACGGTGGAGAGCGCAAGAAAGTAACTCGCTCCTCCACCAGGCCAGACCTAGAGGCGGGGCCACCAGCTTGACCTCCGTGTGAAGAGAGACCAACACACGAAACAACATAAGGTATATATATATATATATATATATATATATATATATAATTTCAAGAGGACGGGCGACGAGCCTGACCTCCGTGAAATGAGGAATCATCGCACGGAACATTTGAAAGGTTGAAAGGTATATAAAGTGTAGAGTAGGTCTTTGTATGTCATTGAGATACAAACCAATACTGTCATTTTCATTCATACATAACGTGTCAAGTACTGTAAATTTCAAATGAAATATAGTCGTAATAATAATAATAAATAATGATGATGATATATAATAATAATAATAATAATAATAATAAATAATAATAATAATAATTAATTGGAGCTCAAATTAATGAGCTTGCACAATATATTTAGACAAAGTTAATAACAATAAAACAATTATTTAATTAACTTCTACGTAGTAATTAATTGGATCTCGGTTTCTTTTGATCTTTTAGAAAGAAGTTAATTGTTGTACGAGTAATTATGTGTAAATTACAGCGTTACATGAGAATGAATACTGTGTACACTTTTAACTACAGGGTGTCCCGTAAGTCTGGACCCATAGGGAAAAATAATAAAATTACAAAATAGTCCAAAAATTTATTACATAATCTGTTCAAAGTGTCCGCTGTTGTGTCGCACACATAGTTGAAGACGCAATCTCCACTGCGACAGCACTTTCTGAATCACAGTCGCAGAAATTTCTTGACACGCCTCCACAATGCGTGCTTTAAGGTGGAAAATGTTCTGAAGTTTGACCTCGTACACTTTGGCTTTCAAGTGGCCCCACAAATAAAACTCCAGCGGAGTAAGATCATAATAAAAAAATAATAAAAATAATAATAAAAATAATAAAAAAATATATTATAAATAAATTTTTGGACTATTTTGTAATTTTATTATTTTTCCCTATGGGTCCAGACTTACGGGACACCCTGTATGTGCGCATCAGTACCGTAAAAGTTTTCCATACTTATACATATTTTATATCACACACACACACACGCACGCACACACATATATATATACTCGTGTGTGTGTGTGTGTGTGTATATATATATATATATATATATATATATATACACACACACACAGTATATATGATGTGTTGTAAATTACACGAAAGGCCTTAGGATCGCTTATAATTTCTCTGTGGGTGTGTAACATTAATCGGTTTCTCGTGTTTAATTGTCAAATTCATCCCATATATTCATCCTACAGTATATATTCTTTACACAGTAATTTCAGGCAAGCATTGAACTAAAAGAACTTCGAATAATCAGTCATGTGTACTTAAATCGAATGAAACTACGCAACACAAATAATAAAATGGAACAAAATGGATTGAAATTCCGCCATTGGTATAAATCTTTATGTTTTATTTTAATTATACTCGCATACTAAGTGAATGTTTCTCCATTTGTTCAGAAAATGCGTGAAGAGCAGTTTATGTTCGTGCGTGCGCATCTCCATTATGCATAAAATCAAATTCAGATCTTCAATGGAAGGAAAGCGTCGTGTAAAATATTCATAAACAAATATTACTTACATATTAGTCCATTTTATATGATATATATATATATATATATAATATATATATATATATATATATATATATATATAATTAATTTGTTTACCTACGCGTTTCGTCAAAGTGTTTACGCATGCGTTTAGTCCATTTGTTTAAGTATACGTTTTTATATTTGTTTACGTATACGGTTTTCCATCTGATTACGTTTAGTCTATTTATTTATATGCACGTTTATTCCAATCTACGTACAAGTTTATTCCAGTTGTTTATGTATACATTTAGTCCATTTGTTTAAATGTATGCTTAGTCCATGTCTTTCGTTATAATACCATTTAATAGGATTTACATAATCTTAAACAAAGAACGGAGCTATTGAAGAATAGGGACCCCAGCCTTCTTTAGTTAGGCTTATAAGGCTAACTAACGAAAATATCACGACCTAACCTAACCAATCGTTAGGTTAACTGTACGCCCTTGACGATTGGTTAGGTTAGGTCATGATATTTTCGTTAGTTAGCCTTATAAAGCTAACTAAAGAAGGGGGGTCCCTATTCTTCAATAGCTCCCAAAGAACTGAAGTGAACTATAAGCGACTAAAATTCATTTTGATTATATTTATTTCTAACATTACAAAATCCATAACGACGAACATAATCTATTTATAAGGTACAGAATAACGAATAATTATTATAAGCAGAAAGATATTTTCACGCCGTATCGACAGTAGATTCTCTATTCATTACGTTAATTAATTAAACTAATTACTTAGGGTTATAATAATTAACATTAATTTAAAATAATCAATTCACTCACAGAAAATAATTTATAGTGTGTCGTGAAATGCCTTTAATTTATATTTACTTTTCTTTATTCTGCATTATTTTTACTCTTAATACTTACATATTTAACACTGATTTCTAAATCCTATAAAATGGCAGACGTGGCTGGTTCTGTTGTGAAATGTCCTTATTTCTATTTACTTTTTTAAATTTTTCGTTTTCTGCGTTATTGTCACTCTTAATACTCATTTTTACACTAATTTCTGTATTCCATAGAACGGCAGATGGGGTAGCGTGGCCGCCATAGGACGACAGACGTGGCCGGTTCTGTTGTGAAATGTCCTTAATTCTATTTACTTTTTTAAATTTTTCGTTTTCTGCGTTATTGTCACTCTTAATACTCATTTTTACACTAATTTCTGTATTCCATAGAATAGTGGATTTTAACACTGGATCGTGGAGAGAGCTTCTCATTAACCTTTAAATCACAATTACATCTTAACCAAACCAACACTCCTTATCCTCACTGGCTGCGCCCAAAACACTTCTGGGTATGCTTCTGGCGTCTCTCTCTCCATGTTGCCAACTAGTGTTTTATATTTCAAATAATTATATTTTACATTTGTTAATTTCATACAATTAAATCAGTTTACTACACCCCAAAAATACATTAAATTTCCTATTTAACCCTTCAAATACGGGAAGCGTACATTAACGTTTTCCCAAAAACTGAGACATTAAGCCTACAGCCGACATTTTTTTTTTTGGACAAAGCGAGAGTGTGGGAAATGACGACGACTATTATTATTATTTACTGGTTTATTTTAATTAGGACAGTAATAATAACGGGGAAAGCGAACGTGAATTCATAATTTAACACTAGGTCATGGAGGAAGCTTTAAGTTAAATAAATTTTAAATAAAAAATTACATTTCTTTAGCACCAAACAGCGACCTTCTCTTAAGGACCCACCAGAAACGAGACTGATGAACAAGGTCCTTTCTTAAAATCTCGTAGACCTAGATTTGAATGGCCGACCAATAGTAACAGTTATGATGTTTTGTTCCATTTTAAAATACTTTTTTTTAAATTTTTACATTAACATTCAAATATTTTTGTTCCCTTTCAAAACAATTATTAACAATTAATAACACTAGGGAACAACATTTTTGTTTCTTGAAAACTAGTTGGTGTTTCTTATAGAACTTTTGATGCTGATTCCAAATATGGTTTCAGAATTTTTCTATCACCCATAGTTTTCGAGAAAATAATATTTCCATTTACTCAGTTTTTTCCCAAAATATTAGTTAAAATTAAGTGTACTAATTTAATTTTACTTTCTTTTTTTTCCAGGTTAACTATATTTAATAGTATTTTTTGCATTAAAAAAATATAGCTATTTAAACAAACAGATTTTTAATAAAAAGAATTTTTTTTTTCAAGTTTTGCTCAAATTTTAAAATTTTTCATAGTAGAAAAAATTGGTTTTTCATTCCAAAAAGTTTTCCGTGATTTCAATAATTTTCCGCCAGCATGAATCGAAACTGTATTAATCCCAGAGATACATTTTGCTACGTATGTGGAGAACTGACCATAATGGCACAGAGGAAGACGATGACCCCACTCATGAAGAAGGCTTACGAACTTTATTTTAGATGTAAGGTAGGCGACCAAGACAAATCCTGGGCACCTCATATCTCATGCATTTCCTGTGCCGTCACTCTTAGGGGTTGGATTAAAGGTACCCGCAAATCTATGCCATTTGCCATACCAATGATTTGGAGAGAGCCCAAGGATCACCTAACGGATTGCTATTTTTGTATGACTAACGTTTCAGGATTCTCTGCCAAAAATAAACATGAAATTCAATACCCAAATCTTGCATCTGCCATAAGACCAGTACTACATGACGATGATAACCCAATTCCAACTCCCCCAAAGTCATGGACACTGGATGAAGAGTCTGAAGTTGAACCAATGGAAATTGATGACACTAAAGATACAGACTTTCAGCAACCTGAATCAAATAAACCACGTATGATAACGCAGGTTATGCTGAATGATCTCGTGAGAGATTTGGACCTTCTGAAAAGAAAGCGGAATTATTGGGCTCCAGGTTATGTGAATGGAATTTGCTGGCAAAAGATACAAGCATATCGGCGTTCCGCACTCGCCAAAAAGATCTGATGCAGTATTTCTCCTCGTCAGGTGGTTTATGCTACTGTAATAATGTAAATGGACTGCTGTTAGCTCTCGGTCATGAGCACAAATCTGAAGATTGGCGTTTATTTATTGACTCTTCGAAGCTAAGCCTCAAGGTTGTACTACTTCACAATGGAAATAAATACCCTTCCATTCCTGTAGGGCACGCTGTCCACATGAAGGAATCTTACGAAAATATGAAACTCATCCTTCAGCAGATTAATTATGACCAGTTTCGTTGGTATATACAGGGCGTCCCAAAAAATGTATACACACTTTAACAGCTGATAGCTCAATTGATGTTTCTTTCTTTCCAAGTTAAACCCATTAGAATTAATAATGGCAGTCAGACTAAGCTTTGAACAAAGGAAATTCATTCTAAAATGCTACTGGAAGTGTGAAAACGCAGTTGAAGTGCAAAGACAGTTTAGGAGGGAGTTTCAAACAGATCCACCAACGCGACTTACCATCACTCGAATTAGAGATAAGTTTGAAGCCGATGGAACTGTTCAGAATGTCCACAAGAAGCGTTCCGGAAGACCACGGACATCGACAAGCCCCACAAAGCAAGAAAGAGTACTGGAAACGTATCACCAAAGTCCAAGAAAATCTGTGCGGCAAGCGAGTCGTGAGGTAGGAATTTCAGAATCGTCTGTCCAACGCATTTTGAAGCGCTGTCAATGGAAAAGTTACATTCCAAGATTAGTCCATGCTATTAATGAAGATGATCCGGACCGAAGAGTGGAGTATTGCGAGTGGTACTTGGCACGATGTGGATGTGGATTGGACGAAGGGGTTTCGTAGGATACCCTCCGCGTTCACCAGACCTCACACCACTAGACTTTTTTTTATGGGGATACTTAAAAGACAAAGTCTACGCTATAAAACCTGCAACAGTCGCTGAATTGAGAGCAGCCATTGAACGAGAATGCACACAAATACCAAACGAAATGTTTCGTGATGTTTGCGATTCCATTGCTTCGCGTTATCAGCAGTGCCTGGACCAGAACGGACGTCAGTTTGAAAACAGGCGTTGACAAAACAATTAAATAATGTCTGTAGATTCTATTACATTTTGAAAATGAAATGTATTTTAATAAACACTGCCTTTATAATTATTTAAAGTGTGTATACATTTTTTTGGGACGCCCTGTATGTGGGGATTTAAAAGTAGTCGCGCTTCTTCTGGGAATGCAGCTCGGTTATACGAAGTTCTGCTGCTTCCTTTGTGAATGGGACAGCAGAGCCAGAGATTCGCATTATTTTGTAAAGGATTGGCCACTTCGTCAAAAATGTATCCCAGGACTGAAGAATGTGTCTCATGAACCCTTAGTTGACCCCAAGAAAATATACTTACCGCCACTTCGCATCAAACTTGGCATCATGAAAAATTTTGTCAAAGCAATGAACAAGGAAGATGAGGCATTCAAATATTTGAAGAAAAAGTTTTCACGACTTAGCGATGCAAAGATAAAAGAAGGGATCTTTGTTGGTCCCCAAATCAGAGAGCTCATGAAAGATCAAAAGTTTGATGATGCCTTGAGAGGAAAAGAAAAAGTGGCATGGGAGGCCATGAAGAATGTTGTCACAAATTTTCTAGGGAACATCAAAGCCTCTAACTATGAAAAAATAGTGCAGGACATGATTGAAGCATATAGGTTATTGGGATGTAATATGTCACTAAAAATCCATTTCTTGCACTCCCATTTAGATTTCTTCCCTGAAAACCTCGGCGACGTAAGCGATGAGCATGGAGAAAGGTTCCACCAAGATATAGCTACTATGGAGAAACGCTACCAAGGGAGGGGGATCCGGCAATGTTAGTTGATTACTGCTGGACATTGATGCGAGAAGCTCCTAATGAAAACTACAAGAGAAAATCAGTGACAAAGAAGTTTTAAGAAGAATATTTTAAATGCCAATCTGCCACTAATATAATTTTTATGAAGTATTTTTACTAACTTCTATACACTTTTTGAATAAATATTAAAATACAAATTTCTCAGTAACCTTGGGTGATAGAGAAATTCTACGGCTATATTCGGAATCAGCGGAAAAAATCCTATAAGACCGACCTCTTCACGTCCAAGAAACAAAAAAAAAGTTAAAATTTGTTCCCCAGTGTAATCATTATAAATTTCATATTCGAACTCAACAATTAATTGAATGAAAACTGAATTAAAAATGCTATTCACGTCCCTTTCAATTTATTTATATATATATATATTTATATATATATATATATATATATATATATATATATATATATTTATATATATATATATATATTAAAGAACTACAGTATATTAAAAGTAAATTGATTTTAATAAGGAGACTGAAGTAAAATGTGCAGCGCGTCTCCACATTAAAATTAATCTACAGTTATTATAGTTCTTCATAATAAAATTTTTTGAAGGGTTAACTAGCACATTTCGAATAAAGTATATAATAAAATGAGTTTCGCTCAAAAGCGAAACATGAAATTAAATTTTTAGACTTCCTGGATAGTATAGTGATAAGAAATGTGCTCAAAACGTGGCTCAGCGATGCGGGGACGAAACCACCTCTGTTTTGCACGTTTTACTTCAATTTTTTTTATTTTATTTCATTATTATTATTATATAAATACCTTGGCTTAGTGGTATTAATAACATCTTACGTGATGGTATCCAGTACCAGAGACGACAGGACTTTTGAACCTAGCATCACAGCGATACATTAACACTTTCTCGAATTCACGAGTTCACCCGCGGATAAAGTAGAGGTAAGCTGAGTATAAAGATAAGGAAATGCAACTCTCGTTTATAAGATGAAGAACGTATAAAAAACGCAAAAAGACACGGGAAAACGAAATTTTAGAGGTTTGTAATGGCGTTCTCTTTGTCCAGTTTGGAAATTTAAACACCCCGTGTACCTAACGTTATGCGCAGTATTAACCATAAAAGATTTCGTATTACTTTACGCGTCTTTGTAACGTCTCATTTTATATTAGAATTATATATAATTTTATGTTCCAGAATTCGTTCTTAAAATATCTTCATTTTACATTTTATTTGCAGGTTATATTGTGCTATAACTGAATTCAGATTTGAGGGGGACGGTCATACATACAGACACAGACACAGACACACACACACACACACACACACACACATATATATATATATATATATATATATACACACTCGGTCATAGTACTTTTCTGCATCCCATACTCAGTCTATATTACACCCACACCCATATATATATATATATATATTAGGGTGTTTCATAAATTAAAAGTTTGGAAAAATTTTAATCCACATGGATCCCCTTGTTCCATTTGCTGAGGAGACTGATAAACCGAAGTATTAATTCAATAGTTTAAAGTTTACGGGTCCCCAGTTTGATGCTCTGGCAGATCATAAACGGAAAAAATTAAACAAAAATCTGTCAATGAATTTTTATTCAACAAACGAGTACCATTTCACTACACATTTTCACAAAGATACAAAAAACATAACCACTTCTTGCGAATCATTTGTCCATGAAATCCTTCTTGGTTTTATTCGGGTATTTCGCCCTATGCTGCATCACAGTTTTGAGCAAATACTGCTTCTGCTCTTCGTTCTTCGTCAGAGAACAGTTGAACTCTTTGGTGAGCGCGATGGCTCTTTCGGCCCGATCGTTGACGACAGAGATTTTGTTAACAGTTGCCGCTGCTTGCTTGAAGCCCTCTACTTCAGTCCACTCGGCAACTGGCTTTTTCAAGAATTCTGTGTCCAAGTCGAATGCATGGAAGAAAGCCATCGTCTTTCCTGTCACGAACTCCGCCAGGTGTTTCGAGGCAAGATTCCTGACGTTCTTCCCTTGGGGTCGCTTGAGTTCCTTTTTCGATGCGGGCTTACCCAAACTGACGACCATCTGAGCCTTTTCTTCATCTGCCACATCTGCGTCGAAGAACGCCATGGCAATAAGAGTCTCAGAGATGTACCATAGGTGTCGAGACATGGCTTCTTGCGCAGCGTTAACACACGAATATCCCGACATGGCAAAGGCTTCCGCGTCACGCAGAAATTCCAGATCAACTGCGGCAGCCTTGCTTGAGGTTGCAGCACGAGTCCAACCTCGGATGTAGACGAGGGACACGAAGAGACCTACGGCTGTCAGAGCTTCCAACTCGTGACTCGACATCTTGAACTGCTTCTTCAGTAGAATTACTTTCAAGGAGTAGATGGCTATCGCCATCCATCGAGCGTGATGGTAAGTGCCAGGGGCTCTGAGAGGGAAATCCACCACTTTTGCTTCTCCCAGGAAGATGAGAACCAACTGTAGCAGTTCCTTGTAGTCATCGCGCTGATGCGACGTGCTCACCATCCCTCTCACCAGCAGGACTGACTTCTCCCTCAGTTCCCTCATAGAGTCATTGACTTGAGCAAAATCGTACGGCCGCACGTCCAACCGGTCGATGAACTTCCATTGTGCCTGAAACCTCTTGAAAACGGGTATATCGGGGCCACTTGAAGGGCCGTATGCACGCTTGAAGACGGAGCTGAGGATGACTTCATAGATGTGATGCCGACAGGGGAAGTACATGAGTTCTCTGCCAAGACCTTTCTCAATCAGGACGCAGGCCCCGATATGAATCCCGGTGTTCGACGCTGTCGTGTCGAAAGACAGTCCCCGCACGCGCTCTTCCATCCTGTGTTCCTTGACCAAATCCAAGCAAACTCGCGCTATCTTCTCGCCGGTTCCGGACGTCACCTTAAGAACGCCGAGCAACTTCTCCTTGCCGTCGCCAGAGACGAGGACGGCGATCCGGTCAACGCTCTCCTTCCATTGCTCATTGTCAGGTAGGAGCTTACCGTCCCAATGCAAGGCAAGAGGCTGACCAGGACAAACTTCGTCGGATTGATAACTTTCAGCAGCCACCTTCCTGAGAGCCTTGCGTGTGCGGTACATGGTACTGGTAGAAATGGACAGTTCATCCAAGTCAAAACCTAGTGATTTAGCCGCTGCAGCGTACGACATAGCTGAATCGCGGTACGAAATATTCAGCCGATCGTAGGTAGTCGTCACATCCTGTGAGATCAGATTCCTGCGTCGCTTCTTGGTATTTCCCTTGGAGGAGGATGGAAAAACTTCCACGGTTGGGTCAACGACATCTGAGTCAGTCTCTGACGAAGTTGAAATCACTAAAGCCCCCGTATCTTCTGCAGCTCCTTGTTCCTTCCTGGCCTTCTCCTGTTGTTCCTTAATCTTGTCCAGCCTCTTCCTTTTCCTAATCTCCTTATAGTGAAGCTTCATGTCAACAGGGCCCATGCTGCAGGAATTTGGATCTTCACGCTGCATGTCGAGAAAGTGGATGTCCTCCTGATTCTTCATCATTTCCTTAGCCTGTGAATGAGCAATGTCCATGATCTCCTTCGCTATTGCCTCCTTGAACATCGCCTCCTTCACTCGGAAGGACTCTGCTTTATGTGACTTGTGCTTCACAAGCCGGTCGTATTCCTTGAGAAGGGATTCCATCTTCCTCAAGGCCGAATCTCGACGCATCATGGGGATTCTCGCTCTCTCCCAAAATATGAGACAGGCATCCAGGCACAGGTTCAGGCATTTAGTACGTCCAAATTTTTGCTCCTTTTGGTGGTAAAAGTACTTTTGAGTTGGAAGGCCACTTGATGTGATGTTCGCATCCGTCTGGCCAATAAGAAACACTTCTGTTTTCGCTCTGGTAGACACCTGGAAAAGAAAACAAACTAAATAATTCCACAGAAATAATTTCACATCGTAATTAATTTCATTAATTAAATAAAGAAAAGCAGTAACTGGGACTCGAACCAGTGTCATAGCCGTTTTGGCGGCATCGCTCAAGTCGGCGTACACAGCACGCTATCCACTACACCATCTAGGGAGTGGATAGCGTGCTGTGTACGCCGATTGAGCGATGCCGCCAAACGGCTATGACACTGGTTCGAGTCCCAGTTACTGCTTTTCTTTATTTATAAAACTGATACGTGTACACTACGTTCTCTTTGACAATTCATTAATTAAATAAATTTCAATACCGCAGTAAAATTACATTAATTAGTATCATAAATAATTACCAGCTTAGTTGTCCAATATGCAACAGACTAATTAATTTCATGTAATATTAATAATAAATATCACTACCACAGTAAAATGACAGAAATTAAATAATAATAAATTTCAATACCACAGTAAAATGAGATAATTAATAGCATATATAATTACCTCCATAGTTGTCCAATAGGCTATACAACACGACCCGCTCAAGTGACGAAGAAAACCGTCTTCACTGCAGGCAGGCGAGAAATGAATTGACAAAAAGTCGTCAAAGTTGGGGACCTCTAAATGCAGCGCGATCTGGTTCAAACTTGCATAAACGTGTTTTCTTGTTCTTTAGAATACGGAGAAACGTGTGGATTAAAACTCCAAGCTCATTTTTATTTTACCCTATAGGTATGAAACACCCTAATATATATATATATATGCGCCTCGGTGGTGTAGTGGTTAGCGTCGCTGACTACGGATCCATCGGCCCCGGAATCGAGACACGGTGACGGCAGGCGGCGCAGCAAAACCCAGCTGTTCATCTTTCCACACAATAAAAGAAAGTGGCTGGTAAATAAATGGGTACCCTGGGTGGCCTAGTGGTTAAGACGCTGGGCTGCTGGTAGGGCGTGGTTCGGATTCCACGTTAAACTGTAGGTCTAAGGTGGAGTGAAAAGCTTGACCTTCGTCAGAATGAACAGTTCTGGCGGAAGCTAACCAAAGGTTTTATATATATATATATATATATATATATATATATATATACACAGTATATCCCATCTTCACTGGACGTAATTTATAATGTTTGATTCAATCCTTTGTAAGCTAACACCTGAAATGACCAAAGACTTATGGAGTCAATTTATATTTTTAGAAACAAGCCTACTTTAAATTATTATGGCTCATCTATTGAATTAGTAAACATCATAAGTTATGTCCACTGAAGATGGGAGTTGAGACTCCTGAAACGTTTGGTGAAGAAAAAATGTTATTTATTTGAAATGCCGATTCATATATATATATATATATATATATATATATATATATATATATATATATACAGTAACAAGCACTTGATGTATCTTAATTTATTTAGGAAGTGGAAAACCAATTAATGATTAAAGGAATAATCTAATTAAGAGCTGTCCAATGTGCACCCTGCGTGTCCTTCGGGTATGACCCTTGTTTAGGGAGCATACGGAGGTCTGGATACATATATCCATTTAGCAAGTAGAATTGTACGGCTCTGGATATTGCTGAGATGGATTCTGTAAGTAATGAATATTATTCAGATGTTCAATAGCAGAGCTTTCATGGGTATGCACGATTTCTGTATGTTTGGATATTACTGTTCATTGCAAAGTCTAATTGGTCCATATAAATGAATGGTATTAAAGGTTTAATTGATATATATATATATATATATGTGTGTGTGTGTGTGTGTGTGTGTGTGTGTGTGTGTATGTGTGTGTTCTCATTCTCAGTTGACAGAGAAGCAAGTGCATTCAGTTGATCTTGGCTCAAAATTGAGCGTAACCAACTTTTGATCAAGGGAAGCTTTGAAAAAGAACGTTCGCCGTTGCAAACCGTCATAGGCAAAGTAAAAAAATTTCGGAGAGCAATTGTGACATTTGGAAAGGTGGATTACTCTTTCGTGTGATTTGATGTACTGCAGCATTTTGTATGGTGTAATGTCAATGTCGATATGAGTCAAGAAATGCGAAAATTGCAGAAATTCATCCCCACAGTCAGGTTCCAAATCATTTGGATATTTCTTGATGAGTTTGTCAACATCACTCTTCAGTTTATCAGTGTCCTTTGCGGCCATGGACGACAGAAAAGTAAAGTCTTTTGAAAGCTGGTGATGTGCAGCCTTGCGCTGATAGAGATGTGAGCACCTGGTCAAGGCTTACAATAGAAAAGTGTGAACTCTGAATTTTTCAGGAGGGATCAGAGCTACCTCCTCGGAAGGCGTGTCATCAGCATGTCGTTTGGTTGTCTTTTCCTGCTTTGAGCCAGCTACAAATGTATGTATCTCCTGCAGCGTGCCAAAGAAATTTCTGGCTTCCAGACCGCAACAGTAGTATAGCCGCAAAAGGGGAGAGTGCAAGAATGTTGCAGGTTATTATGTAATGTTGCAAAGGGGGTGTGGGGTGTTGCAAAGGGGGGTGGGGGGGAAAACTTGGAGGCGGCGTTATCCCCCAAGAGAAAGAAGGAGAGAAAGGAGGAGAGGTGTTCACCTGGCAGGAGCCAAGTGCACATTAAGACTTCAGCCGAGTAGGCGTTGTTTTATAGGCTCCTAATCAGCCAGTTGGCGTAAATGGCTTGAGTTGCCAGATACCGCGATACCATTGTATACATTATTATAGACTCCTAATCAGCCAGTTGGGAAAATATAAATACAATTCACTTTTTTTTCAAAATACTAAACTCGGTCTTAATCGAGTTTACAATTACATCATTATTGCTCTGCATTACGCAGTATATGCGGCTTAATAATATTTCACCGCTTAAAGTATAGGGAAACCTGTATTCGATATGAAGGGCTTTCATATCGTTCAGTACTATTTTTGTTCCCACTTTACAACCGGTTGGTAAGTCATCTTTAAATACGTCTAGAATACAATCAAAAGCACGCACAAAGAGTTCATCGTTAGCTACATTATTAAACACAAGTTTATAAGAACGCTTTTCCAATCGAGGGTTTATTTCTACCGACTCGAGCTTTTCAATCGTGAACTCTTCACTCAACATAACGGCAATTGAAATAATCTTCTAAATCGTTACGACAACTGCGCGTTATATAAAGAAATAGTTCTTCAGGGTGAACGGTGTAGGTGAGCTCAGCCTTGTACCGATCAATTGCTTTGTACCAAAGTTCATGGTATTTCAAAGAGTCTAAACTTTTTTAAATAAACATCCAGCACTAGACCATTCTGACCAGCCCTACACTCGGTAAAACCCTTCGAGCAGAGCGGTGTATGCGTATTCAAGTACTGTATCAAAATAAAACATATCCGTAACACGCGCGTCTAATATAGGTTTCAGTTTACGGAATCCGACGATTTCAAACATTCTGTCGAGGATGAAACGGTTTCGCGTAGGAATAAGAGCGTTATTATCAGAAGCATTCTTCCACATCAACCGTATATCAATGCACGGCCGATCGTTATTTATACACAACGTACATACCACGGCGTATGAGGGTGCGTCACTAATCTGCTCTCTTCTTGTACCTACGTTAGCAGGTATTTTATAACGATCTTCACTCCACTTCTCAACTATCACAAAGATTCTATTCATCTCCTCGATACTTAAATAAAACCCGTTTGTTTGTCGGTCTACATTCCGTTTCCAGTACATAGCTAATGGTACCGGAATTACGCCTGAACACGCGCAACGATTTCGTCACGGACACATCGTACGAGGCGTTGAGAATGCTGCTCAAAGGAAGTTCCATCGTATTCGAGGAGCGCACGTCCACTCGGCTCAAGCTCTGAGATAACTATGAGCCGTGTGAGGCACGCAGGTAGGCAGGAATGGTTCGACGGGCGGCTGACTCGATGATACGTGAATGGGCTTGTTCCGCGAGTCGAATTGTTGTACCGGTACAAGAATATCACTACCAGCCTACGCATCAGACATTTGGATAAGAACTAGGAACATTTTATGTTTTACTAAATATCTCCACACTCCGGCGCACTATTTGAGAGGAACATATGTTCATATTTTCCTTTCTGCCCATCAAACGATACTGTCTCTAAACTCTGTTAAAAATTCACGCAGGGCACTAGCCACAACCTCACTACGAACCTCATCATGATATACGTTAATATAGTGATAAAAATACTTAAGATTGTCCATGATCACGAGATTCACATTTCCAGTCGTAGGGTATGAGTAATCGACATGGTGTAGCATGACGTAATACCGCTTGTCACACCACCCATCAGCAAGACTCATTATCCATACCTGCGCTTCTCTTCTGCACGGTTGTTTCTTTTACTTCACGGTGATGTGAGACTTTATAAAGTTTAGCTCTGCAGTATACTTCAGCACATCGTTGTGCAACGAAAGCTTCAACGTCTCACCAGAACATCCGTAGAGTATTTGTACATCTTGGAACTTCGCACATCCAATGTGTTTTTAAAAGGGCATAGAAGGGAGGAATAGGAAGTTTTTCGGTATCCACCACATCCTGGCACTTTACTGAATACCATTTCGTAAACGTAGTACAAGCAATATTAAAGGTAGCCATTTGAATACACGTCTGATCTGAATACACGTCTGATCTCTCGGGCTTACTGCGGTCGACTGACCACGCAGGGACTCCCAGATAGTAGCATGACTCACGGTCTTACAGTGGGCGGAGCTTAGAAACTTTCACACACACACACACACACACACACACACACACAAAGGAGAAAGTGAAACGCTATTTGAAACATGATTTATTTAATAAACGAGATATTCAAGTTATATATATTTACAAATACGATTTAATAAACGAGATAGTCAAGTTATATATATATATATATATATATTTACAAATAGATACGATTATATACAAGACGGTGAGTTAGAAGCATCATTGGTACAAAGGGTACGGTATCATAGGTACCAGGTAACTGGTAACGTTTCCTATAGGTGTTACGGCACACCATCGTACCTCTAAGTTCCTTCACGCCCCCAGCTTCTGCGCCTGAAAATTGTGGGTGCCTACAATTAGTTGGGGAGTTGTTCATCCAAACATACTAGATCCTTCAACGACTCAAAGTTTAACAACCTCCCGATTCGCATGGTTGAGCGTAATACCCTTGCCTTCACGATATATTTCATTTCCTCCCCACCCTGACCCGTACCCCATAAGTCTTAGGTCCTGTTGAGGCAAAGAGTCGGCGTATGCGTTGTCCCCATACTCATCCTTGATCTCATCAGTGAGCTCGCCGAGGAACTCCCAATAGTGGGCATGTATTCACCCTCCCTCTCTGTGAATATCACGCTATCTGTATCGGCATACAATACTCTCCGCCCAAGAGAATGCAATAGACCCCAAAGTTTTATACGGGCGTAGGCTGTTGTGAAGCTGGCCACAGGTATGTTTGTAACCCTTGAGGTATCTGTGGCAAATTCAGTGTTGTTGTACTTTATTACGTAAGTATTACCTACATTTACGATCTCCATGACCTCTTTATCGGGGGCATTGGCATAATCCCAGACATCGCTATAACTTTGTGCCAAATGAATGCTCCTCTGCCGGTATTCTGCGCAAATTTTCCCATAGACTGTTTAGACACAACTTTGCACTAAGCGCTTGCCAGGATTCTTTACAATTTGGACACGATCAAGTTGTATACCTTCGCGGTCGCGGTAACGTTGAATATAGGCAGACTTTTCATCTTCGGTATCAACTCCTCGCGGATACCCTGATGCCTCAACCTTATCCTTCAAAAGGTGTTTATATATGGTGTGAAAAGGTTGGGTAGCTTCTGAAACCTCCACACCTAATGTATCTTCAGTATTCTATAACCATGGCGCACGGCTAGGGCCAACTCAGGACTTGTATATACGCCTCTGATCTTACGCTGGTGGGTATATGGTTACATTCGCCGTTATCCTCTTCCGCGCACTTCACGCACAGGGGAAACATGAGCTTGTCGTCGATAAACGACAGGTAAGATCGGCATCCATAAATTGCGTGGGGGAAGTACGTCTACGAAAGAGAGCCCAAAGTAACGATCATTCAAATTTTTTGAAAATTCATTGATGGAGGGTAGGCTAGCTAGGTCCACCAGTTTCTCAGGAGCGCCCACGGGGTACGGATGGCTCTTCATCACGTATGGGTATAAAGAACAGAAATCGTAGTAATGGAGCTTCACGCCCTCCGTAGGTGGGAAGTATAGTCTGAAAGGATTTGTACTTCCTCCAAACAAGCTATCACCACATTTGAGAGGATCCAGCACCATTGAACGCTTGATCGTTTTTATTTCCTCACGGTACACCACGTCTGTCTCCATCCGTGCATCATATTCATGCTCCCACAAGACTTTGTGAGTGAACTGTGATCCTATAAGTTGATCGCGGGTGCGGGTCGATGCAAGACAGTCGGCAGGAGACCTACCGTGGATATCACCGGTGATTCCGCACTCAGGACGGGGGCATCCATGCCACCGCCACCAGCAACCGTTAAAGGAGTACACAGTCTTCACACCAGTAACACGGTTTTCACTTAACCCATCAACCCAAAAAACACGTCCATTAATCTTAATGGGTACTTCACCGTGTTGCGGGCGTGCTTTATGTATACACCTGTCTGTTGCTGTAGGTGTATGAGCCAGTAATAGCCTTGTGCCCGTAACTGCGGGATTGTTTCGGTGAATAATGGCTAAGGTGTCTTTCGGCATGAAGTTATTCTGAACACCGTAAAACATAATGATGCGATGGTGGTTGCGACTTGCAGTGGATCGCATTTGAAACGGGCTATGTACATCCTTCTAAAGGCCTGGAAACATACTCTAAGCACGCGCACATCATTCACCGCAATAACGCTCACAATTCATCAGCTATATTATAAGGGTTACTTTCATTAAAACTGTCGTAGTATCGATCAAAGTCTTCACGTTCATCCATACAGTCAAAATAATGTTTGTGGGGTGGTGGGCCTACGTAATTTAAAGTCTCGCTGGTGAGGAAAGTGTAAGGGAAGTATCCTTTGGAAACTTCAGCTGCTACTCCCATCACCTTGGGTAGCTTGCTAATTTACAAGGTGTGAATATAAAGAAGTATTTTTAAATTGTACATTGCCTCTATCTGCACTGTATTAATTTGTTTGCCTCTTTTTCAATGGATCACCTGTAAATATCTCAGAGGATTCGTGTTCAAGCAACTCCTTATAAAGGAACTGCGTGTCAACTTTGCCCCGTATGGGCGAGAATATACACAGTTCATTTTTTTGAACTTGTCGGCTAACTTGACAGTATAGGACACAAATAGTTTCACAGGACTATCGCTGACATTCGTTTTAAAAACGTTTGTCCGTTTACCACATTTGGGGCACTCGTCACATTCGATATCCATACACTCATCACAGATAGTCTGGCTCACAAGTAATGTGGAATTACCTCTTTGGTTTCAGCTTTCGTATATGTTTCTATATCGTAGTATACAGTTATACAAGGGTTATTTTTAGGTAGCATCTTCATATAACATACATGCTTTACTCCATCCGCCTTATATTCCTCCTGGCATGTAGGACAGTGAATTACGTCACACTTGTGCTTAAATTTTCCCCAATTATCCATTGTGTGAAACATACCACATTCACAGATTCTCATTTTCCTGCACGTGCCAATTGATTTATGGAAATCAAAACAGCTATTATTGAAAAATGTGGCGACACACAATCACAGTCTCTCTTCTCAGCTTCAACTACACGGCTTTCACATTTGGTGCTTTTACACTGCTCACATACCATGTGACATTCTTTACAATGTCTCACTATATCATCGGCAAACTCGAGGCACCCCTTACACAAATCATGATGTCTCCCATTTTCGACTTTTGTCATAACTCGCGTAAAGCACCTTATATTACGGATGGGGAGATACGTTGTCCCTGACAATCCTAAAATAAGTAGGGGCCTGTACGATCTCTCACACAGCTTTTAAAACGTACACAGTCCTACGACGATCATCCAACCCAAACACAACTATGCGGACATTCATTCCTGTTCTACCCTTCTCAGCTCTTCAGGACCCATATTACAGTCAAATTCAAGTTCACAGTCTACAGCTAGTTTACGAGCACGCTCCACGACTGTAGGCAACCAAATTTTTGAGTTCGTGTTTTTGTACAGTAAACATACGTGCTAAGAGTACTGCTATAAAGCCGCAACCACGATCGACGTTTATATGCCGTCTATAAATAGCTTGAGAATTGAAGTTAGAGTATACGGTATGGCACTATGACCCGCAACACGGTATACATGGTCAATATTTACCGTGAAGTTGTCCATATTGAAGGCTATACTACTTTGGGCGGCTTGCATTATATGCCCTAATATATATTCTACATCTTCAGCCGCCAAACGCTAAATGGCACTATCACCCAATAATCGTCTACATCACCGTCATCTGACCCGAATCCAAAGGACAGACTCGTCCTGACTTCACGCTCGTCACGATTCTGAAGAGCAAACTCTATAATATGCTCTACAACCCGGCGTAGTCCGCGCTCAATTCCACTGCTATACATGACTCTAGGGTCGACCCTGACTCTATACCGATTTCTAGTCAAGGCTGGGGTGGGGGCTGCGGATCGCACCAATTCCAGCGTTATACCATCCTCAACAGAAGGGGGCGGCGGATGAATTAGTGGATATATTAGCTGAAGTGCTGCTGATGGGGGGCCGTGTTGCGTAGGAGGTGATGGTTGGGGCTCTATATTGTAGACTTAACAGAACGGGGGGCGGCGGTTGAATAAGGGATATATTAGGTGCTGCTGGGGGTGGTGTTGCGTAAGAGGTTGAGGGTGGGGATCTATTACCGCTGCAAAGACGCGTATTTCGGTCGCTTTATACCTGACGCGGGGTTTCATACCTCCGCTTTGGATGTGTTACCGGTATCGCTGGTGAGGGTTCAGGGGAGGAGGAGATCACAACTACACTGTCGTCGAGGTCATCCGTAATGATGGGCTGCTCTACCTCATCGTCATTCACGGTTCTGTGGGAGAAGAAATATAAGGAACAGCACTCAAAATTTGTAATATTTTGTAAATGACTCACTTAGGAGTGTGACGGTTAGAAATGGACTCTGTAGAAAAATTCAGATTCACGAGCCCATCCACATGTATTATATCTGGACCTACAGGATGTGGTAAAACTGTGTTTATGCTTAAAATCATTAAAGAAAAGGGGGAGATGTTCTCGAAATTTGTGCATAAAGTTATATGGTGCTATTCGACGTATCAATCAGTGTTCAACGAGTACCAAGATGATATTTTGTTCCACAAAGGCGTATATGACGTTAATTCGTTAAAGGGAAATGAACATACAATCATTGTAATTGACGATCTCATGTTGGAGTGGATGGATAAAACGTTTGCCGAGACATTACAGTATTCTCCCACCATCTTAACATAAGCGTGTTCTTCATCAATCAGAATCTATTTTTCAAAAATAGATACATGCGCGATGTGTCGTAAATACGCAATATCTAGTCTTATTCGCGCAACGTAGAGATGTATCACAAATTGGGGTATTAGCCAATCAAATGTTCCCGAATCAGCGTAAGGAGTTTTTGGAAGTTTATAAAGAAGCTACAAGCACGCGGTACGGATATTTGCTTTGCGACCTTCATCCCCGAAAACACGTTTAGAGTGCTTCTGCGAACGAACATATTTCCAAACGAGCCTGAAACGGTGTATATTCCAGAATGACAAAGAGACTAAAGAAATACCGTGAACTAATAAAAATCTATCATCGACTGCCCCGGCAATGCAGCAGATGTTTATTAAAAATATCGATGCCGACTTTTAAAATGACATCTGTGAAATCTGTCTTAACGTTATAAATTGCAATGTATCAATGAAAAACCCATCAGAAGGCTCGCCTACGCCGCTACAAGAACATAATACGTGCACTCGCTCGTAAAAGCCAAACTGTAGCGAAGAAAAAACGAATTATTGTACAAACAGGAGGGTCATTTCTCCCCATCTTATTTTCAGTTTTGGGTCCTTTACTGACTAGATTAATATAATGAAGAAAGTGGTAGTGATTCCCACGAGGTGTACGCCTCACTGCAAAGGAATCCAGGACACGTATCTAGATCCCCGTAAAAGCAGATTTAAAAGAATGGAAAGCGAATTGTTAGCCCTATTAAACAGTGAAAAAACACCTGATGAGAAAAG
>JAJOZX010006502.1:237500-249933 GCA_023014485.1 Bathynomus jamesi | reverse complement strand
GGGGATCGACTAATCTGGACCATAGACTTATATGCCCCTATATACAGTAATATAAACAAGAATAATTAAATGGTATCAGCTAGACTGGTTATTTAAAGTTAACTATCAAATTATCAAGTTAAGCAAAAATCACAAGCTCCAATGCCCATGCTCTCATTTGTTTTTTGTTTACTGTGACATCAGATGTTACTCACAGTGGTTTCAATTTTTTTTTGTCATAATTCAGTCATTTTTTATTCAAATTATTCTAAAAGTTTTTAAAATGTTAGTAGTTCATCATATTAGTAATCCACAAAATATTAGGCACCTTTTTTTTTTCAAGAAACTATCATTTGGAGGGCCTTGGAGGCTTGGGGAGGGCAAATGCCCCTCACAGCATCCCACAAATAATGCCTCTGTGTAACTTGTGACAATTTAACTATGATCTTGGATTCTGAAACTATTTTCCTATAGATTTTACTTTATCTTGAAGAGGCCGAGGTTCAATTGTCACTGTCAACATGGTTGGAGTTGGGCAGTTGTGGAAGTAAGGTTAGGTCCATTATTCTAATACTTGACTTAGAGATGAGAGTACAGTATGTAGTAAAATATCTAAAAATAGATCTTGATAGACTAATTGACTGGGCTAGTAAATCGCAAGTGGATCAATGTTCAAAATGCAAAGTCCACCATTTCGAAAGAAATAATTATATGAAAACTATAGAGATGCAAGAAAACTGGTTAGAAAATGTTAGGAAAAAATCTTGACATAGTTAGTAGTTATCTAAAGTTCTCTAAGCAGTGCTTAGAGCCTAAAAATAAAGCAAATAAAATGCTAAGTATTATTATTAAGAAGAATGTTAGTTACAAAATTAGCAAAAATCACCTGTAAGTTGTACAATCCTTATGTTAGGCCTCACTTAGAATACAGTAGACAACCAATTCTACATAGGGATATGTTCCTGGAGAATTTTGTTAACATTATGGGAAAAACACACATTCCAAGAATAAATTTTGTACAAAAAAAAAAAAAAATTATGAGCCCAAATTCCTTCGTTATCACAAATACTGTACACCTAAGTAAAAATAATGAAGATGAAGGATGACAATGAACTTTTATTAAACTAAATCACACACTTCTTCAATTCAGTTATCTCAATGTCTTTCAGGTAATCTTCATGGGCTTTCTTCATGGGAAGGATAGCCTCTGATGCTCATTCAAAATTAGGGTCACTGTCAGCAATTTCAAGGCTAGAGTTCATGACCTCTACAAACTACTTCATTGCTGACAAAGGCATCTTGGCTGGAGGTATTACTATATTGTTGTCATGTCCCTCAGCTTCAGTCGAGCTAATATAAATTGCAATGACCCTCAAGATGCAATCACAAAGAATCAGTCATCCACTGCACTGCATTCAAGCCCAGTCACCTCACCATATACAGGATATAGATATGTTTAATGGTGTGTAACATAGAGCAACCAAACTTATCTCTAGCTTAATTAATAAACCATTTACTGTCCAATGTTCCTATTTTGGGAACATACATTTCAGATGTTGCAGGACTTTTCACACAAAAATTTTTTTTTTAAATTATTAACATTTTATTTTAGCAATAAAATGTGAATGGACTCAAATACTCAAACAAAATGAGCATGCATATTAATTCTTTATAGCCATCCAATCTTTGATTCACAAAGCCATCGGTAAAGGGTTAAGAAGGATGGAATACAGTGAAAGATTAAAGGAATTGGGTATGTTTAGTTTTGAGAGACATTGTTTGAGGGGAGATGTGATACAGATGTTCAAAGTGTTTTCTGATTTGGACAATTTAGATGTAAACAATTTATTATAAGAGTGACAACTCAAGAGGCATAAGAAAGTTAGAAAACAGACTTGTGGATTGGATCTATGAAAATATTTTTTTTATAGTAGATTTTTTGAATGACTTGCCATAAGGGGTTCCAAAAAACCTTAGCCCCCCCATTTGCAGCTTACATGTTTACTTATATTGAAATAGTTTTTAGTGATTATAAAAATATATAAAATTCTTTATTTATTGCAGGTATTAAAATTACTCTAGCTGATAAAGTTATAATATAATGGATTCTCAATTAATTGGTGATTCGGAGAGGCAACGTATGATAGATCGCATACGAGCAATAACATTTCAGGAAGCTCGTGATGCTGGAGCCACCTATATAACACGTTCATGGGTTGCCAAAAAGTTGGGAAGAAGTGAGGACTTCGTCAAAAGAAATTGGAATAAAACTCTGGATGAATGTGAAATGGATACAACCAAATCTGGGCACCCAAATATGCCACTCTCTCAGGAAACAAAGGACATCATTGAAAATGGTACGCGTAAGCGGAAAAACAGCTGTGCTAAACTTTCTAGAGAGATCAAAGTGTTGAGAGGAAAGATCGTTAGTGGTGAGATTATTCGACTGTACCATCATAGGCAAGGTTTAAAGCCTTGGCATGAACTTCCAAAGCCAAGAAAAACTCAACTTAACATCAATGACAGAATGTGGTTCGCCCATTATCTTGAAGATTGGGATGTGGATGATTTCATGCATTTAGCTGTCTCCGATGAATTTTTTGTTTATGTAACACGTCGGCCTAACTACCAAAATGATCAAGTGTGGGCCACATCAGATGAAATCGATGACAATGAACATTATTGCGAATTATTAAAAAGTCCAGACTGTGTTGGAGTGTTTGTTTTGTTCACTGCAAAGAAGCTCATGTGGGTGCTGAAGCCAAATGGTCAGAGTTGGGATGGACAGTATTTTCGTGATATTATTCTATGCCAGCATGTCATTCCTTTTCTAAAAACCCAAACAATGTTATGGATGTCGATCAGGTCACACTTCTGCACAATAAGGCCCCCTGCTTTAAGGCATTAGCCACTCAACAGTTGTTGCAGAACCATGAGATTGATTTCTTTGGAAATGAAGAATGGCCAGGAAATTCTCCTGACCTGAATGTCTGTGAACACATTGGATCAGTTATAAAGGACAAGGTTGAATGTCTCTTGTTTCAAGAACCTGCAGCAAACCGATTTTCGAAGGATACAATGACACAACACATTGAAACTGTTTTAGCAAATTTGCGTAACGATCAAGATCTACTCACGTCACTTTTGGCAAGCTACCCAAAGCGAATTCAGGCTGTCTTGGAAGCCAATGGCGGGAACACCAAGTTTTAATTGTTTCTTATTAAATGCAGGATTAAATTCTCTTTTGTAAGGTGTTTAGTTTTACTGTACCTCTAATGGTTTAGGCAATGGGCAGGGGGGGTAAGGTTTATTGGAGCCCCGTACAATGTGGTAAAGTAGGCCCTTTGCCATTTTTCAGAAAATATTGGACATTTTCATGAAGGAATTTCTAAACTGTGTATGTAAATAATATAGCTATATTTTAGCTTAAGTATGTAGGCCACAGTTTAGTTTAGTAATAATTACAGTAATTGATTTGAAAACCTTAAAATATTTGGCAAAATTTTATAAAGTATACCTTTAGATCATTTATTTGACTTCGATAACTTCAATACACTGGCTCCGGGTTTTCAAAATTTAACGCAATTTAATCAGCTATTCAGGTAACTTTCAACATACACATCCACCCTTTTCTGTGTGAGGAAACAGAGGTTCCTCATGTTATCTTCTTCTCAATAGCAAAACTAGAAGGCCATCAACCACATACATACAAGATTAGAACTGTTGACAAGTAAGCTCCACCCAGCATCATGCAAACTACTTACTCAGCGGAACAACATTTTAGCCATATAAACTTTGCTCAAACTTTCTTTGTAGTGAATGAATTTTGTTCAGTTTACATCAAATTATTTTCAACAATAGGTATCCTCTATCTTTTAGTGTAAAGTGTGTTTTTTGTATTTTCTTCTGGAATGAGTTATAGCCTTCAGAAGAGCCATCCACAAAGTGTTAGTTGGGGGTCAAAAAAGATTTGTCCACACACTACCATGTAATGACAATACATACATTACAATTACAGTACTAGCATACTTTAATAAAGCTTTCAGAATATGTATTAGTCTCATCCCTAAACTTATAATTCAGAATGATAAATATTAATTTTTGTGTAATGAATTTACTTGAATTGCTGGAAAAATCTTTAAAAAAAATTGCACGAAGAATACAAATTGTGAATAATTACAGTGGAACCTTTCCAATTTTAGTAATTTTTCTTAGGTTTATGATGAGCAAAATGTTGTTAGACCTTCTACCAGAAAACTACTGTGATGTGTAACTATTCAGGTTTTACGAGTTTGGATTACAAACTAAAAATAGTTTAGCGGGCCTGGACCTTTTTTTTTTTTAAAAAAATAAATTATAAAATTCCAGTCTGGCCAGACTAGTTTTAATTAGTTTCTATGGAAAATAATGCATGCCTGTCATACACTTTCCATTACAGTTCACAACAAAGCCTAATTCAAACCCAGGCTAATACAAGCCTACAATATGGTATCATATATGGTACCTTTATTTCATAATTAAACACTAATTATTAATTTATTGTATTAAATAACTACAAAATTGCCTCAGGATTGGTGACAAAGCCTATTGGAAATGGGAAAAATTCCCACATGTAGAACCAAATTTGTAGGCATTGGTCCTATAGGGCACATCATACTTTTCCGAGTCCAGATTTCACTCTGGCTAATATGTATTATTATGTAAAATTTAATTCTAAGAGGGGTTTCTTTTCTGTAACTTTTCCCAAAAATCGTGTTATGTTCAAAATTGCAGTTTTCTGTTCTATGTTGAAATACCAAATATTCAATTGAACACCTCATATTTTTAACCCTTTGTCATAATTTGTTGCCATTTAGACACATTAACTTTGCTTAACTCTTACACATGTTTAATACATACATACATAAGGAAAAAAATCTACTCCATTTGAATCTTTGTAACTATTTGGACGCAGAAGGCAAAGTTCAACATTCTCTCAATAGATGGCTCTGAGCAATTACGCCAATTATAATTGTGAAGTAGAAGTAAGAGGATGCCATTTTTTTTTTGGTAAGTGTTTTTTGTAATTTTCCGAAGTTCAATCACCATTAATTATTACATTTGTTTTAACTATAATTTCATTCTAGAAGTATTAAGGAAGCTCTCTGTTTACTTTGTTTAAGTAATATTTTTAATAACTGTGAAGAAGGCTATTCAAAGTTCGTTTCGAAATGGACACAAAGTTTTCATAGGGTAAATTTCTGTCTATGATAACACTTGTGTCCAATTGGATACATGAAATGAATTTTTCATTAAATTGTTTTATGTACTGTTATATATATATATATATATTATATATATATATATATATAATATATATATATATATATATATATATCGAGAGAGAGAGAGAGAGAGAGAACGAGAGAGAGAGAACGAGAGAGAGAACGAGAGAGAGAGAATGAAGAGAGAACGAGAGAGAGAGAGAACGAGAGAGAGAGAGAACGAGAGAGAGAACGAGAGAGAGAACGAGAGAGAGAGAATGAGAGAGAGAACGAGAGAGAGAGAGAACGAGAGAGAGAGAGAACGAGAGAGAGAGAGAACGAGTTACAAGGAGTTACAAGGAAAAGAAGTACCTCAAAAGGCCTTGCGGCCCATACCGAGGAGGTACCAATGGCAACGGGTGCCACGGAAAATTTTCTACACACTCAAAGAGTGTGCAAAATTTGGTCTAACCTTTTCTTGAACTGATCCACAGAGGAACTGTTCACAACTTCCGAAGGTAACCTGTTCCATGTGTCACAGATCTTATACGTAACGTAATTCCCACACACACTAGTCCTAAACCGTTTCAAATCCAACTTCCAACCATTGTTGCGAGTTGGGTTATCATTTAAACTAAACATACTTCTAAAATCGACATCGTTGAACCCTCGTAAGAGCTTGAAAACCTCGATCAGTTGACCGCGCAGCCTCCGAGTTTCAAGCGAAAACAAGTTCAGGGCGCGTAACCGTCGATTGTAGCCCATATGCCTAACGGAAGGGATCAACTTTGTGGCCCTCGCCTGCACTCGCTCCAGCCTCTCAATATCTTTCCTGAGGGTGGGCGACCAGAACTGCACAGCATACTCCAGGTACGGCCGAACAAGGGAATTGTACAGTGAGAGCACAATCTCCTTGTTCCGAAACTGAAATTGCCTCCTGATATAACCCAATAGTTTCTGGGCTTTCTTTTCACCTCTACACACTGTTTCGTAAACTTAAGGTCGCTGCTAATTAGCACACCCAAGTCCTTTTCTAAATCAGTCACCTCGATATTACTGCCCAACATCGAGTAGTCCGACTTGGGATTGGCGTAGCCAATGTGCATCACTTTGCATTTACCCAAGTTAAACGGCATTTGCCATTTTTCGGACCACTCTCCTATCCTACCTAGGTCCGCACGCAGTTCCTCGATCGCTTCGGGCGTCCCAACATTGGCCCCAAGCTTGGTGTCATCAGCGAATTTGGCGATCCGACTGACGATGCCACCGTCGATATCATTTATGTAAATGGTAAACAACAGTGGCCCCAAAACGGAACCCTGAGGAACCCCACTAGTGACCGAGGCCCAACCCGAACTAGCCCCTTTAATTACCACCCTCTGCCGCCTATTCCTCAGCCAGTTTTCAATCCACCTACCTATTTCCCCACCGATACCCAGCGCGCGCACTTTCGCCATTAGCCGGCGGTGAGGTACCTTATCAAAGGCTTTCTGAAAGTCGAGATAAAGTATATCAATCGCCCTACTCTTATCGTACTCACTCAACATGACGTGGAAAAACTCGAGCAAGTTGGTGAGACACGACCTATGCCGTCTAAACCCATGTTGGGAGTCCCCAAGCAGCTTGTAGGAATCCAAATGGTCAACGATTCTATCAGCTATTATCCTTTCTAATAATTTACCTACAACTGAAGTGAGACTAATAGGACGATAGTTCCCTGGACTTTCGTGATCCCCTTTCTTAAAGATAGGGGTCACGTTGGCCTCCCTCCAGTCGCCAGGCACCTGGCCCATCTCCAACGATTTGTTGAAGACTGTAGCCAGGTGGGGAGCCACCTGGTCGCGGACTTCTCGCAAAACTGGGGAGAACTGGTCTGGCCCCGGAGCCTTAAACGCGCTCAGTTTGTCTATTCTATGAGCAACGACTGTCGCGGTACATCTAACACTATCCAGGCCAGCACCTTCGTGCCTCACAGCTGGCTCGGGGATGACGCGGGTATCCTCCCTGGTGAACACTCCCGCAAAGTACTCATTAAGCACATTAGCGATGTCCGCGTCGGAGGTCCGCAGAACGCCGCTTCCGTCCTTTAAAGGACCTATCATGCTTCTAATGGGCTTTCTACTATTAACATAACTGAAGAACTCCTTAGGGTTCCTCTTGCAGAGGCTTGCCACCCGTAGTTCTTCGTTACGTTTCGCTAGCCTAACCTTCGCCTTCACTTCCCTACACAGGCGGACATACGCTTCAGTGTTCTCGTGGGAAAGATTGGCCTTCGCCCTCCTATACGCTACTTTCCTATTTCGGATAGCCGAAGCGATGCCACAATTGAACCACTTAGGCTGCGTTGAAGCAGGGGTGACCGGTTTTGAGGGTATGGCAGCAGACTGCAGCACCATAAACTCATCCCGGAATGCACTCCACACTCCCTCAACATCGCCGCCAACCTCTAACCCCATCTCTCCTACGCTATCCCTGAGGCTAACAAAGTTCGCCCGCCGGAGATCGAGCTTACTGCCTCTCGAGTTACTACGCTTCACCCGAGGGACGCACACACGGAACCTAATAAGACTGTGATCACTCCCGCCCAACGATTCGTCAACAGTGAGGCCAGTGACGAGGTTGTCTTCGGTCGTGAACACTAAGTCCAGAACGCTTTCGCCTCGTGTAGGCTCGTTGACCCACTGAGTGAGGAAGTTCTCATCAGCAAAGTCAACTAGAGGAGAGAGAGAGAGAGAGAGAGAGAGAGAGAGAGAGAGAGAGAGAGAGAGAGAGAGAGAGAGAGAGAGAGAGAGAGAGAGAGAGAGAGAGAGAGAAGAGAGAAGAGAGAGAGAGTTACAAGGAGTTACAAGGAAAAGAAGAGTACCTCAAAAGGCCTTGCGGCCCATACCGAGGAGGTACCAATGGCAACGGGTGCCACGGAAAATTTTCTACACACTCAAAGAGTGTGCAAAATTTGGTCTAACCTTTTCTTGAACTGATCCACAGAGGAACTGTTCACAACTTCCGAAGGTAACCTGTTCCATGTGTCACAGATCTTATACGTAACGTAATTCCCACACACACTAGTCCTAAACCGTTTCAAATCCAACTTCCAACCATTGTTGCGAGTTGGGTTATCATTTAAACTAAACATACTTCTAAAATCGACATCGTTGAACCCTCGTAAGAGCTTGAAAACCTCGATCAGTTGACCGCGCAGCCTCCGAGTTTCAAGCGAAAACAAGTTCAGGGCGCGTAACCGTCGATTGTAGCCCATATGCCTAACGGAAGGGATCAACTTTGTGGCCCTCGCCTGCACTCGCTCCAGCCTCTCAATATCTTTCCTGAGGGTGGGCGACCAGAACTGCACAGCATACTCCAGGTACGGCCGAACAAGGGAATTGTACAGTGAGAGCACAATCTCCTTGTTCCGAAACTGAAATTGCCTCCTGATATAACCCAATAGTTTCTGGGCTTTCTTTTCCACCTCTACACACTGTTTCGTAAACTTAAGGTCGCTGCTAATTAGCACACCCAAGTCCTTTTCTAAATCAGTCACCTCGATATTACTGCCCAACATCGAGTAGTCCGACTTGGGATTGGCGTAGCCAATGTGCATCACTTTGCATTTACCCAAGTTAAACGGCATTTGCCATTTTTCGGACCACTCTCCTATCCTACCTAGGTCCGCACGCAGTTCCTCGATCGCTTCGGGCGTCCCAACATTGGCCCCAAGCTTGGTGTCATCAGCGAATTTGGCGATCCGACTGACGATGCCACCGTCGATATCATTTATGTAAATGGTAAACAACAGTGGCCCCAAAACGGAACCCTGAGGAACCCCACTAGTGACCGAGGCCCAACCCGAACTAGCCCCTTTAATTACCACCCTCTGCCGCCTATTCCTCAGCCAGTTTTCAACCACCTACCTATTTCCCCACCGATACCCAGCGCGCGCACTTTCGCCATTAGCCGGCGGTGAGGTACCTTATCAAAGGCTTTCTGAAAGTCGAGATAAAGTATATCAATCGCCCTACTCTTATCGTACTCACTCAACATGACGTGGAAAAACTCGAGCAAGTTGGTGAGACACGACCTATGCCGTCTAAACCCATGTTGGGAGTCCCCAAGCAGCTTGTAGGAATCCAAATGGTCAACGATTCTATCAGCTATTATCCTTTCTAATAATTTACCTACAACTGAAGTGAGACTAATAGGACGATAGTTCCCTGGACTTTCGTGATCCCCTTTCTTAAAGATAGGGGTCACGTTGGCCTCCCTCCAGTCGCCAGGCACCTGGCCCATCTCCAACGATTTGTTGAAGACTGTAGCCAGGTGGGGAGCCACCTGGTCGCGCACTTCTCGCAAAACACTGGGGAGAAACTGGTCTGGCCCAGGAGCCTTAAACGCGCTCAGTTTGTCTATTCTATGAGCAACGACTGTCGCGGTACATCTAACACTATCCAGGCCAGCACCTTCGTGCCTCACAGCTGGCTCGGGGATGACGCGGGTATCCTCCCTGGTGAACACTCCCGCAAAGTACTCATTAAGCACATTAGCGATGTCCGCGTCGGAGGTCCGCAGAACGCCGCTTCCGTCCTTTAAAGGACCTATCATGCTTCTAATGGGCTTTCTACTATTAACATAACTGAAGAACTCCTTAGGGTTCCCTTGCAGAGGCTTGCCACCCGTAGTTCTTCGTTACGTTTCGCTAGCCTAACCTTCGCCTTCACTTCCCTACACAGGCGGACATACGCTTCAGTGTTCTCGTGGGAACGATTGGCCTTCGCCCTCCTATACGCTACTTTCCTATTTCGGATAGCCGAAGCGATGCCACAATTGAACCACTTAGGCTGCGTTGAAGCAGGGGTGACCGGTTTTGAGGGTATGGCAGCAGACTGCAGCACCATAAACTCATCCCGGAATGCACTCCACACTCCCTCAACATCGCCGCCAACCTCTAACCCCATCTCCTACGCTATCCCTGAGGCTAACAAAGTTCGCCCGCCGGAGATCGAGCTTACTGCCTCTCGAGTTACTACGCTTCACCCGAGGGACGCACACACGGAACCTAATAAGACTGTGATCACTCCCGCCCAACGATTCGTCAACGGTGAGGCCAGTGACGAGGTTGTCTTCGGTCGTGAACACTAAGTCCAGAACGCTTTCGCCTCGTGTAGGCTCGTTGACCCACTGAGTGAGGAAGTTCTCATCAGCAAAGTCAACTAGCCTCCTCCCTTCAGCATCGGCAGTCCTGTTTTCCCACTTTATGCCGCGACAGTTGAAGTCTCCTAAAACTACACACACCCTATCCCCTAGCAGGCTACTGAGTTCGGTGTACAGGGCTGTATCGTCCTCGAGGAGGAGATGCGGAGGTCTGTACACCAAGATTAACCTATAGTTCGTCCCTCCCACGTTCAGATCGACGCCAAGCAGCTCCCGTTCCGACCGGAACTGGCAGTCAACCGGACTCAACTTGTCCCTCACGTATATTAGTACCCCACCCCCCTCCCCACGGGTGCGGTCTTTGCGAAACATTCTATACCCGGGAATTTCGAACTCCCCAACGTAGTCCCTACGATCAATATGAATCCAGGACTCGGTGATAGCAACGATATCCTGGTATTCTGATGCTAAGAGCGCCCGTAGCTCGCGAAACTTGTTCCTAATTGACCTAGCATTAAAAAGCATTGCACGGAGGGAGCCTTCCCTATTCTGACCGCCCCCTAGCACGACCCGTTTCCCGAACAGCCAGGGCTGTCGGGAGTCGAAGAGCCCCTCACTATTGCTGTTGGAGGGGGACTACCTGCTGGGGGAGGGGGACTAGCTGCTGGGGGAGGGGGACTAGCTGCTGGGGGAGGGGGACTATCTGCTGGGGGAGGGGGACTATCTGCTGGGGGAGGGGGACTATCTGCTGGGGGAGGGGGACTACTGCTGGGGGAGGGGGACTATCTGCTGGGGAGGGGGACTATCTGCTGGGGGAGGGGGACTAACTGCTGGGGGAGGGGGGCTAACTGCTGGGGGAGGGGGCTAACTGCTGGGGGAGGGGGCTAACTGCTGGGGGAGGGGGGCTAACTGCTGGGGGAGGGGGGCTAACTGCTGGGGGAGTAGGTTTAACCGTTTGGGGAGCAGGATCAATTGCTGGTTTGGGGGGTCTTAGTTTAAAAAGATTATACAAATTAATGTTCAGTAAATCACCATACTTCTTTTTCCCCTTCTGGTTAAAATGTATCCCGTCCGACCATAGTATTCCCCATTTCCGTGGAATGTAGGCCAAAAATCGACAAACTTTAGGCCTTTTTCATCACACATGCGTTTAACTCTTTTATTTATGCTAATGGCTTTACTTAGAGTATAGTCACTAGCACGCATTCGAGGGAGAATTCCTACGACCATACCCATGTCTGTCCTATCCCTAACCTTGTCAGTTAGGTTCTTAAATTCTTTAATAATGGGCTCTGTCTGCCCTCCTGTCCCTCCCATAAAAACGTCATTGCCACCAACATGGACAATGATAGGGCAACTCTTATTTTTGATATTAATTTTGCCTAATTCCCTATTAATTATCTGGCTTGTGGCACCCGGAAAACATCGGAGCTTTCTCTTGGTCGCCCGTCTTGCTCCGAAAAAGTCCCCTTGATTCCTTACCATAGAATCCCCAATTAAAAAGGATTCATCCTCCTCATCAGCAAGTAAGTGAAACTTATTTTTGATGGTAATGGGTTCCAAATCCTTATGTTTTGGTTTTGGTTTGGAGGGTCTTTTATTTTTGACCAATTTGAATTCTTGGTCCTCCGTTCCATTTTCCGGAATAGTCACCGTGTTTTCCAAGCGTGCCACGCTTTGCTCTAGATGCTTAATTTTACAATTTAAATCTGCTTGTTTGTTTTTAGTTTGATCTTGTCTACTGGGATGGATTTCCAGTGCTACGAGCCTAGCTTCAAGCTTTTTTACTAATTCCTTTAGCTCTTTCACTTCCTTTTCGTGGTTGTCTCTAAGTTTACAAAACAAACATATACTAAGGGATGTGATATCGCTGATACTACCTTCGGGGAAGTCAACGCACCAATGATTAACTTTACATTTAAAGCATTCTGCTTTCAATTTAGCTGGCCCTGTCATATTTTTATTTTATTTTATTATTTATTTTTTTTTTTTTTTTTAATTACTATACGTTAATTTAAATAATACAATATGTTCCTTTTAATTAATACGATACGTTACTTTTAAAT
>JAJOZX010006502.1:185000-232500 GCA_023014485.1 Bathynomus jamesi | reverse complement strand
TTGCATTTACCCAAGTTAAACGGCATTTGCCATTTTTCGGACCACTCTCCTATCCTACCTAGGTCCGCACGCAGTTCCTCGATCGCTTCGGGCGTCCCAACATTGGCCCCAAGCTTGGTGTCATCAGCGAATTTGGCGATCCGACTGACGATGCCACCGTCGATATCATTTATGTAAATGGTAAACAACAGTGGCCCCAAAACGGAACCCTGAGGAACCCCACTAGTGACCGAGGCCCAACCCGAACTAGCCCCTTTAATTACCACCCTCTGCCGCCTATTCCTCAGCCAGAGTTTTCAATCCACCTACCTATTTCCCCACCGATACCCAGCGCGCGCACTTTCGCCATTAGCCGGCGGTGAGGTACCTTATCAAAGGCTTTCTGAAAGTCGAGATAAAGTATATCAATCGCCCTACTCTTATCGTACTCACTCAACATGACGTGGAAAAACTCGAGCAAGTTGGTGAGACACGACCTATGCCGTCTAAACCCATGTTGGGAGTCCCCAAGCAGCTTGTAGGAATCCAAATGGTCAACGATTCTATCAGCTATTATCCTTTCTAATAATTTACCTACAACTGAAGTGAGACTAATAGGACGATAGTTCCCTGGACTTTCGTGATCCCCTTTCTTAAAGATAGGGGTCACGTTGGCCTCCTCCAGTCGCCAGGCACCTGGCCCATCTCCAACGATTTGTTGAAGACTGTAGCCAGGTGGGGAGCCACCTGGTCGCGACTTCTCGCAAAACACTGGGGAGAAAACTGGTCTGGCCCAGGAGCCTTAAACGCGCTCAGTTTGTCTATTCTATGAGCAACGACTGTCGCGGTACATCTAACACTATCCAGGCCAGCACCTTCGTGCCTCACAGCTGGCTCGGGGATGACGCGGGTATCCTCCCTGGTGAACACTCCCGCAAAGTACTCATTAAGCACATTAGCGATGTCCGCGTCAGAGGTCCGCAGAACGCCGCTTCCGTCCTTTAAAGGACCTATCATGCTTCTAATGGGCTTTCTACTATTAACATAACTGAAGAACTCCTTAGGGTTCCTCTTGCAGAGGCTTGCCACCCGTAGTTCTTCGTTACGTTTCGCTAGCCTAACCTTCGCCTTCACTTCCCTACACAGGCGGACATACGCTTCAGTGTTCTCGTGGGAAAGATTGGCCTTCGCCCTCCTATACGCTACTTTCCTATTTCGGATAGCCGAAGCGATGCCACAATTGAACCACTTAGGCTGCGTTGAAGCAGGGGTGACCGGTTTTGAGGGTATGGCAGCAGACTGCAGCACCATAAACTCATCCCGGAATGCACTCCACACTCCCTCAACATCGCCGCCAACCTCTAACCCCATCTCTCCTACGCTATCCCTGAGGCTAACAAAGTTCGCCCGCCGGAGATCGAGCTTACTGCCTCTCGAGTTACTACGCTTCACCCGAGGGACGCACACACGGAACCTAATAAGACTGTGATCACTCCCGCCCAACGATTCGTCAACGGTGAGGCCAGTGACGAGGTTGTCTTCGGTCGTGAACACTAAGTCCAGAACGCTTTCGCCTCGTGTAGGCTCGTTGACCCACTGAGTGAGGAAGTTCTCATCAGCAAAGTCAACTAGCCTCCTCCCTTCAGCATCGGCAGTCCTGTTTTCCCACTTTATGCCGCGACAGTTGAAGTCTCCTAAAACTACACACACCCTATCCCCTAGCAGGCTACTGAGTTCGGTGTACAGGGCTGTATCGTCCTCGAGGAGGAGATGCGGAGGTCTGTACACCAAGATTAACCTATAGTTCGTCCCTCCCACGTTCAGATCGACGCCAAGCAGCTCCCGTTCCGACCGGAACTGGCAGTCAACCGGACTCAACTGTCCCTCACGTATATTAGTACCCCACCCCCCTCCCCACGGGTGCGGTCTTTGCGAAACATTCTATACCCGGGAATTTCGAACTCCCCAACGTAGTCCCTACGATCAATATGAATCCAGGACTCGGTGATAGCAACGATATCCTGGTATTCTGATGCTAAGAGCGCCCGTAGCTCGCGAAACTTGTTCCTAATTGACCTAGCATTAAAAAGCATTGCACGGAGGGAGCCTTCCCTATTCTGACCGCCCCCTAGCACGACCCGTTTCCCGAACAGCCAGGGCTGTCGGGAGTCGAAGAGCCCCTCACTTGCTGTTGGAGGGGGACTATCTGTGGGGGAGGGGGACTATCTGCGGGGAGGGGGACTATCTGCTGGGGGAGGGGGACTACTGCTGGGGGAGGGGGACTAACTGCTGGGGGAGGGGGGCTAACTGCTGGGGGAGGGGGCTAACTGCTGGGGGAGGGGGCTAACTGCTGGGGGAGTAGGTTTAACCGTTTGGGGAGCAGGATCAATTGCTGGTTTGGGGGGTCTTAGTTTAAAAAGATTATACAAATTAATGTTCAGTAAATCACCATACTTCTTTTTCCCCTTCTGGTTAAAATGTATCCCGTCCGACCATAGTATTCCCCATTTCCGTGGAATGTAGGCCAAAAATCGACAAACTTTAGGCCTTTTTCATCACACATGCGTTTAACTCTTTTATTTATGCTAATGGCTTTACTTAGAGTATAGTCACTAGCACGCATTCGAGGGAGAATTCCTACGACCATACCCATGTCTGTCCTATCCCTAACCTTGTCAGTTAGGTTCTTAAATTCTTTAATAATGGGCTCTGTCTGCCCTCCTGTCCCTCCCATAAAAACGTCATTGCCACCAACATGGACAATGATAGGGCAACTCTTATTTTTGATATTAATTTTGCCTAATTCCCTATTAATTATCTGGCTTGTGGCACCCGGAAAACATCGGAGCTTTCTCTTGGTCGCCCGTCTTGCTCCGAAAAAGTCCCCTTGATTCCTTACCATAGAATCCCCAATTAAAAAGGATTCATCCTCCTCATCAGCAAGTAAGTGAAACTTATTTTTGATGGTAATGGGTTCCAAATCCTTATGTTTTGGTTTTGGTTTGGAGGGTCTTTTATTTTTGACCAATTTGAATTCTTGGTCCTCCGTTCCATTTTCCGGAAATAGTCACCGTGGTTTCCAAGCGTGCCACGCTTTGCTCTAGATGCTTAATTTTACAATTAAATCTGCTTGTTTGTTTTTAGTTTGATCTTGTCTACTGGATGGATTTCCAGTACTACGAGCCTAGCTTCAAGCTTTTTTACTAATTCCTTTAGCTCTTTCACTTCCTTTTCGTGGTTGTCTCTAAGTTTACAAAAAAAACATATACTAAGGGATGTGATATCGCTGATACTACCTTCGGGGAAGTCAACGCACCAATGATAACTTTACATTTAAAGCATTCTGCTTTCAATTTAGCTGGCCCTGTCATATTTTTATTTATTTTATTATTTATTATTTTTTTTTTTTTTTTTTTTAATTACTATACGTTAATTTAAATAATACAATATGTTCCTTTTAATTAATACGATACGTTACTTTTAAATAATACAATATGCTACTTAATTATTATAACGAATGGTGAGAGGGGTAATGGTGAGTTCTGAAGTAAACACGTGTTACAGACCGGAAACTGAGTTGAATACAGAATTGAATGGAACCTGTGGTTGCCGTTAGTAACAATGCAGTCTGATATTAATTTAAATAAATAAATGCTATTTAATTAGTATATCGGTTGGTGAGGGAGGATTGGTGAATGCCGAAATACGAAATAATTAGTATATTGGTTAGTGAGGGAGGATTGGTGAATGCCGACGAAATACGAAATAAACACGCGCAGACGAGTGGCACGTGTTTCAGACCGGAAATGGAATTGAATACGGAACTGAATGGGATGTGTAGGGAGCCGTTTATAACAATGCAGAATGATGTTATTTAAATAATATAAATATGTATTTTAATTTATACAACGGATCGTGGGAGAGAAGTAGTGAATGCGGGAGATGGACCTGCGAGAGCACGTGTTACAGACCGGAAATGGACCTGCGAGAGCACGTGTAAGACCGGAAACGGAAATAGACTCGAACATACAAATCTTACTATGTAACTCGTCTGAAAATGCAATCTGTAACTACCGTCTAAAACAATGCAAACTTATTTAATTTTAACTTTCCCAGAGAAATTCAGCCGAAAAAAACAGAATTTAAACAATATGGAATTATGTTCGTTAACCGGAAAAGGAGTAATTAATTATAATTACTAATAAATTGTCTAATTATTAAGCAATAGTGCTTGCCCTAATCTCAATAATAAAGTAAATAAATATTATACTTATCTAACAAATATACAATCAAACTTAGTCACTATTAAAAAGATACTGGAGAGACCACACAGCAACGTGAGAGAGAGAGAGAGAGAGAAAGAGAGAAAGAGAGAGAGAGAAAGAGAGAGAGAGGAGAGAGGAGAGAGAGAGAGAGAGAGAGAGATGAGAGAGAGAGAGAGATAGAGAGATACAAGGATACAAGGAAAAGAAGTACCTCAAAAGGCCTTGCGGCCCATACCGAGGAGGTACCAATGGCAACGGGTGCCATGGAAAATTTTGTGAAAGTTTATTTTTCTTTCAACTATCCTAGCAATAGTAGAAAACTGGATAGAAAAGTATAAGGCTCTCTCCCCACCCTCCGCTCCCTCCCTGCCAGAGGCAGGTACGGAAAAAGGTTGAAGAAAATACCTTGACCCTGGAAAAGTAGCCAAGGAAATTTTACAGGAAAGTGGAGAATATATAAATAGCTCTATATTTAGCTTGCTCACAGAGACACCGAGCAAGCGAACTCCTGCAGAGTTTTCTGAGGTTTTAATCTTAAACTATGAGTGTGTTCAGTACTTTGTCTAGCCTATTTTTAAACAGATTTACACTTTGACTGGAAACAACCTCTGAGGGAAGTTGGTTCCAGATATTAACTATTTTGTAGGAAGAGAAATTTCCGCAGACTGAGGTCCTAAATGTCTTTACACACTCAAATAGTGTGCAATATTTCGTCTACCCTTTTCTTGAACTGATCCACAGAGGAACTGTTCACAACTTCTGAAGGTAACCTGTTCCATGTGTCGCAGATCTTATACGTAAAGTAATTCCCACACACACACTAGTCCTAAACCGTTTTAAATCCAACTTCCAACCATTGTTGCGAGTTGGGTTATCATTTAAACTAAACATACTTCTAAAATCGACATCGTTGAACCCGCGTAAAATCTTGAAAACCTCGATCAGTTGACCGCGCAGCCTCCGAGTTTCAAGCGAAAACAAGTTCAGGGCGCGTAACCGTCGATTGTAGCCCATATGCCTAACAGAAGGGATTAACTTTGTGGCCCTCGCCTGCACTCGCTCCAGCCTCTCAATATCTTTCCTGAGGGTGGGCGACCAGAACTGCACAGCATACTCCAGGTGCGACCGAACCAGGGAATTGTAGAGAGAGAGCACAATCTCCTTGTTCAGAAACTAAAATTGCCTCCTGATATAACCCAACAGCTTCTGGGCTTTCTTTTCCACCTCTACGCACTGTTTCGTAAACTTTAGGTCGCTGCTAATTAGCACACCCAAGTCCTTTTCTAAATCAGTCACCTCGATATTACTACCCAACATCGAGTAGTCCGACTTGGGATTGGCATAGCCAATGTGCATCACTTTGCATTTACCCAAGTTAAACGGCATTTGCCATTTTTCAGACCACTCTCCTATCCTACCTAGAGAGAGAGAGAGAGAGAGAGAGAGAGAGAGAGAGAGAGAGAGAGAGAGAGAGAGAGAGAGAGAGAGAGAGAGAGAGAGAGAGAGAGTGTGTTACAAGGAGTTACAAGGAAAAGAAGTACCTCAAAAGGCCTTGTGGCCCATACCGAGGTGGTACCAATGGCAACGGGTGCCAGGGAAAATTTTGTCTTTCAACTATGCTAGCAGTAGTAGAAAACTGGATAGAAAAGTAGAAGGCTCTCTCCCCACCCTCTGCTCCCTCCCTGCCAGAGGCAGGTACGGAAAAAGGTTGAAGAAAATACCTTGACCCTGGAAAAGTAGCCAAGGAAATTTTACAGGAAAGTGGAGAATATATAAATAGCTCTATATTTAGCTTGCTCACAGAGACCGAGCAAGCGAACTCCTGCAGAGTTTTCTGAGGTTTTAATCTTAAACTATGAGTGTGTTCAGTACTTTGTCTAGCCTATTTTTAAACAGATTTACACTTTGACAGGAAACAACCTCTGAGGGAAGTTGGTTCCAGATATTAACTATTTTATAGGAAAAGAAATTTCCGCAGACTGAGGTCCTAAATGTCTTTACACACTCAAATAGTGTGCAAGATTTTGTCTAACCTTTTCTTGAACTGATCCACAGAGGAACTGTTCACAACTTCCGAAGGTAACCTGTTCCATGTGTCACAGATCTTATACGTAACGTAATTCCCACACACACACTAGTCCTAAACCATTTCAAATCCAACTTCCAACCATTGTTGCGAGTTGGGTTATCATTTAAACTAAACATACTTCTAAAATCGACATCGTTGAACCCTCGTAAGAGCTTGAAAACCTCGATCAGTTGACCGCGCAGCCTCCGAGTTTCAAGTGAAAACAAGTTCAGGGCGCGTAACCGTCAATTGTAGCCCATATGCCTAACGGAAGGGATCAACTTTGTGGCCCTCGCCTGCACTCGCTCCAGCCTCTCAATATCTTTCCCGAGGGTGGGCGACCAGAACTGCACAGCATACTCCAGGTACGGCCGAACAAGGGAATTGTACAGTGAGAGCACAATCTCCTTGTTCCAAAACTGAAATTGCCTCCTGATATAACCCAATAGTTTCTGGGCTTTCTTTTCCACCTCTACACACTGTTTCGTAAACTTAAGGTCGCTGCTAATTAGCACACCCAAGTCCTTTTCTAAATCAGTCACCTCGATATTACTGCCCAACATCGAGTAGTCCGACTTGGGATTGGCATAGCCAATGTGCATCACTTTGCATTTACTCAAGTTAAACGGCATTTGCCATTTTTCGGACCACTCTCCTATCCTACCTAGGTCCGCACGCAGTTCCTCGATCGCTTCGGGCATCCCAACATTGGCCCCAAGCTTGGTGTCATCAGCGAATTTGGCGATCCGACTGACGATGCCACCATCGATATCATTTATGTAAATGGTAAACAACAGTGGCCCCAAAACGGAACCCTGAGGAACCCCACTAGTGACCGAGGCCCAACCCGAACTAGCCCCTTTAATTACCACCCTCTGCCGCCTATTCCTCAGCCAGTTTTCAATCCACCTACCTATTTCCCCACCGATACCCAGCGCGCGCACTTTCGCCATTAGCCGGCGGTGAGGTACCTTATCAAAGGCTTTCTGAAAGTCGAGATAAAGTATATCAATCGCCCTACTCTTATCGTACTCACTCAACATGACGTGGAAAAACTCGAGCAAGTTGGTGAGACACGACCTATGCCATCTAAACCCATGTTGGGAGTCCCCAAGCAGCTTGTAGGAATCCAAATGGTCAACGATTCTATCAGCTATTATCCTTTCTAATAATTTACCTACAACTGAAGTGAGACTAATAGGACGATAGTTCCCTGGACTTTCGTGATCCCCTTTCTTAAAGATAGGGGTCACGTTGGCCTCCCTCCAGTCACCAGGCACCTGGCCCATCACCAACGATTTGTTGAAGACTGTAGCCAGGTGGGGAGCCACCTGGTCGCGCACTTCTCGCAAAACACTGGGGAGAAACTGGTCTGGCCCAGGAGCCTTAAACGCGCTCAGTTTGTCTATTCTATGAGCAACGACTGTCGCGGTACATCTAACACTATCCAGGCCAGCACCTTCGTGCCTCACAGCTGGCTCGGGGATGACGCGGGTATTAGGGTGCATCAAACGCCCCAACTGATGTGGATTTTGCTGGCCAGTTCTGAGCTGTTGCTTCTTGTGTAGTTAAGACCTATGGTGCCAATTTTTGGTCAATTTTTTAAATTTTCACATTCCCACTTTTTAATTGAAAATTAAATTTTTTTTGAGAAATTCTCCTTTTTCACGATAAAGTGAGCAACAACAAAGTTGTTTACACAGTGAACGTTTTCAATACTATGGATTTAAACAGTATCAATCATCTATTCTTGTAGTATGCACTATCAGGCTATTTATTTAACACACTATTTAGAAATATACTATTTTAGAAACACACTATTTAAAAATACTTGCTTCGTTACAGATTGTTTTTCATGAATGTGCGTGGTAGACAAGACTTATGCCAGTTTCTGCTTGGTACTCTGCCAACAGAAATGGACGAAATTATAAAAGGTTCCCGCCTGCCCACCTATGGGCAAGTATATCGCTCCTTCTCTTATAAAAAGATCAAATTCGATAGATCCACTGGTTATTTCAAGAAAGTTCTCTATCAAGCTGCAAAGGAAGTTGCAGCACAAGTTGTTCCATTTTATATAAAGGGCGGCATACAACATGTAAGTGAAAAAAAGATTGCCGAGCATATAATGAGATTGCATGACGAAGTGAATAACCTACGAAAAATTCAAATCGACAAAAGAGAGAGCGATAACAACATGAGAAAGATAAACGAATTTCGGGAAAAACTTGATAAGACTATGCCTCTATGGCCAAAGAATGCCATGGAAACTATTACAAATGAGGAAGATAAAGTTTTTCTCAAAAGCATGATGTCTGATAGAACAGCATCATTTGGCTCTTTGGACAAGAAAAATGCTATATCTGCAATAAAACGGAATGAGAGAATGGCCAAAAGAAATGAATACTATCAAAAGCAAAAAGTAGACCAGCCTAGCACAAGTTGGGCAACAGATGATTATGAATCAGATGCTGACACTGTCACTGGAACAAAACACAACAATGAAGATCAAGACAGTGGTTCTGATAGAGAGGAGTTTGATTTGTAGCTAAAACGAATGCACAAAAGAGTGAAAAAAACTGGTGAAGACATTTTCATTCCCTATGATATCCTGAAAGACAAGAGAGTTACTTCTGTGGCGGCAAGGGCCCATGGAGTTACTCCAACTGCTGCTGTAGGTATAATATCTGCATTTGTGCAAGCCTGTGGAGGAGACACTGACAAACTTAGTTTGTCATATGCATCAGCATCTCGAGCAGCTGCAGCCAATGTAAAGGAAATGGCAGAAAAAATCCGAGGTTTATGGCAACCATCAGACATTGGAACCGTTCACTGGGATGGAAAGCTGATGAGAACGCTGAACAACAAACACCATGAAGAAGAACGTCTCCCAGTACTATTTTCAGGTAATTTATAACCTTCAAATTCTTGTCCATAAAAATTTTAACATGCAAATTGCACAGCAATGTTCAGTAACCAATATGGCTTGCTATTAAAGTAAAATTACTGAAAGTGTATATTTAGTACTAAACAAAATAATAGTAAAGAGAATCATCTAAAATACACATTGCTGCATTGCTATTTTTTCTGAACTTTCAGGAAATGGAACAGTAAAACTGCTTGGTGTTCCAAAGCTGCAATCGGGCGAGGCACGAAGTATCGGAGATGCAACATATCAACTACTGAAGCAATGGAAGTGCACAGAAAATGTTGCCACAATGTGTTTTGATACAACTTCCGTTAATACAGGTAAAAATGATACATAGCTCAAAAACACATTCATTCCAAAGGCATGGGGCTGGATTTGGTAAGCCAATATTTCCATCGCTTGATGCCCTGCATGCAAACTCTCAAGATCTATCTTCCTTTGTCAATGATGGGTCATGGGTATTTTCAAGACACTCCAATGCAACCCTACTTTCTTGCAGGAGAACCCTGAAAATTGGGCGATCAATCCATCCTACAAGCAATGTCAGGAAAAAGTCTGCAATCTAAAGGTTGTTAATGATTCTGCCGAACGAGGTGTCAAATTGGCCAGTGATTATTTAAAGTCTTCTAAGAAAGAAACCCTCTACCAAGATACATTGCAAGTAGTTGAGGAAAATCGTGAAAAAATTGGCAATATGAGAAAAAACAAAAATTTGAAAAAATTAAAATGGCTCCTGACAGCTTAACTTAAGGTGTTGTTTAGTGATAAATGCTTTAAACAGGATTCTGCCCATTTTGCTTGTTTCATAGTTCTGCTTTTGCTCTTTTTTGTAAATGTTTGCTAATTTTGTTAATTTTTGTCTTTTTTTAATTTTCTATTAAAAAATGGGAATGTGAAAAATTTAATAAAAAGGAAAAAATTGTTTATTTTGTATTCACCACAATGAGGAGCAAGACATATGTGCCGGCCAGTAGTGTGATATCAATTTAAAATTTTCATGGGGCGTTTGATGCACCCTAGCGGGTATCCTCCCTGGTGAACACTCCCGCAAAGTACTCATTAAGCACATTAGCGATGTCCGCGTCGGAGGTCCGCAGAATGCCGCTTCCGTCCTTTAAAGGACCTATCATGCTTCTAATGGGCTTTCTACTATTAACATAACTGAAGAACTCCTTAGGGTTCCCCTTACAGAGGCTTGCCACCCGTAGTTCTTCGTTACGTTTTGCTAGCCTAACCTTCGCCTTCACTTCCCTACACAGGCGGACATACGCTTCAGTGTTCTCGTGGGAACGATTGGCCTTCGCCCTCCTATACGCTACTTTCCTATTTCGGATAGCCGAAGCGATGCCACGATTGAACCACTTAGGCTGCATTGAAGCAGAGGTGACTGGTTTTGAGGGTATGGCAGCAGACTGCAGCACCATAAACTCATCCTGGAATGCACTCCACACTCCCTCAACATCGCCGCCAACCTCTAACCCCCATCTCTGCTACGCTATCCCTGAGGCTAACAAAGTTCACCCACCGGAGATCGAGCTTACTGCCTCTCCTCTCGAGTTACTACGCTTCACCCGAGGGACGCACACACAGAACCTAATAAGACCGTGATCACTCCCGCCCAACGATTCGTCAACGGTGAGGCCAGTGACGAGGTCGTCTTCGGTCGTGAATACTAAACTAAGTCTAGAACGCTTTCGCATCATGTAGGCTCACTGACCCACTGAGTGAGGAAGTTCTCATCAGCAAAGTCAACTAGCCTCTAATTAATCCAGAAGTAATTTCTACTTCATACTTTTTAGTTACTTTTCAGACATCAGTAATTTTTATTTGTAATCGATTACCTTTTGCCCACCACTATCATATATACTATATTATACACAATATATTGCAAAAAAAATTGTGAAATATATTTACAAAAAATTTGCAAAAATTTCAAGCTTGTTTATTTAAAAGAAAAAAAGAAAAAATTTGTAAATTTGTGACAAACTACAATTCAATAATACAAAAAATTTTTGCAAACAATACTTAGCTACCAAAGCTGGGCACTTGCGGTTTTTTTTGCGGTACTGCGGTACTGCGGTACTACCGCACTACCAAACCGGTACTGCATAACGCAGTACCGCAAAGGATCGCTGAAAGTACAGCAGTACCGCTACCGCATTCAAATTTCCCGCGGTACCGACAAACACGGTAGTACCGCAGTACCACAAAAAAAAACGCAAGTGCCCAGCTTTGTTAGCTACAATATTTACGAATATCTACAAAAGATGGACTCAGTGGTGACTGTTCTCCACACTAAATCCAATGTGCAAGTTAACACGGCAGAGGAAGAAAAGAGAAACCCACATATAAAATGTGCATTGGACTGCAACCTACATGCATTAAGATGTGATGAATGCAGACTATGGAACTGCCCATTTATTTCCTTCTCATCCTTCAAAATTCAAAAAGAAAATTCTCATGCTTTAAATATGCTCGTCAAATTTGCATATCATACTCTGGGTTCAGGGTTGAAATTTTGGAAAAACAAAGTGGCTAATATGTATTCCTATGTAAAAATTAATTCTAAGATGGGTTTATTGTTTGCAACTTTTCCGAAAAATCTGATTTGAAGGCTGCCTAATGCAGCCTAAGGGCACCCAAACCAAAGGACGCAGCTGTTCTGCATATGATTTAGTCTAAAAGCTGCTTTTCTGACCTCATCCTTGCTTTCTTGCGTGTTTCAACACCTCTGGGTGCTGAAAAAATATTTTGATTTCACTTAAAACTTAAGAATTTAAAGTTTTTCTTCAAAGAATAGGCGCAGCTCACCAGCTCTACTCTGATCTTGTAGCGAGAGACTTGCCACCTCCACGTGTAGGTTTACACGCCTGTTCTTCCTGGATCCCTGAAAAGTGTGGCCTCATAAGATCTTATACAGGGTGTCCCATAAGTCCAGCATCATAGGAGAAATTCATATTTTTCTATTTCTACAAACCATAATTCATATTTTTCTCTTTCTACAGGCCATAATGTCTGAGCAAGGAAGAACGAATCCAGATAATTCTACTCATAGGAAATCGGAGTCAAAGAGAAGCCGCTGCTGAATTTAACAGACTGCATCCAGACCACGAGCCAATAACACAGAGTTGTCTTAGCAGACTTGTTGCAAAGTTTAAGGAAACAGGATCCATAGAAGATAAACCACGCAGTGGACCTTCAAGGAGGTCCACTGACGATGACACAGCAACTGCTGTCCTGGCTCATTTTAACAGAAGTCCCAATAAGTCTCTTCGGCGATTGTCCGCCAAGACAGGAGTGTCAAAAAGTAGCATCCATCGCATTCTTCAGGCTCACAAATGGCATCCATATAAACTTCAAATCCTACAGAAATTAAGCGAAGATGATCCCGGCCAGCGGATGGAATTTTGTGAATGGGCTATGGAACAACATGCTCGGGATGCCAATTTCCTGTCCATCATTATGTTCAGTGACGAGGCTGTTTTTTATGGAAATGGTGAGGTAAATCGACAGAACACCCGCTACTGGTCTCAAAAAAACAACCTCACTGGTATACCTCTTCAAAGGAAGAAGGTGCATCTCAGGTGATGGTATGGTGTGGCATTTGGAAGGATCGCATCATAGGCCCCCTCTTTTTCGATGAACATGTCACTGGAGGCACCTACTGTACCTACGTATGCTCAAGGAAGAAGCATTTCCCAGTGTCTTGAACAAAGAAGGAAATTTCCCAACATGGTTCCAGCAAGATGGCACTCCTGCACATTACAGCACCCAAGTAAGGGAATACCTGTACCAACAATTCCCTGGTCATTGGATAGGACGTCGAGGGCCTGTGGAATGGCCAGCTAGAAGCCCGGATCTCTCACCACTAGATTTTTATCTCTGGGGCCACTTGAAAGTGCTGGTATACTCAGAGAAAATTAGGAGTGTTGAACATTTGCGGCAGTGCATTATTGGGGCATGTAACACCATTACTCCTGACATCATTCACCGTGTGCTTGCTGACTGGGTATCACATCTGAATTTGTGTATTGAAAACAATGGTGGACATATTGAGCACGTTCTGTAAATAAAAGCTTTTGTTTTGCCTTTTTTAATTTTTTTTCCTATGATGCCGGACTTATGGGACACCCTGTATTATGGTCTTATGAGGACTTTCAGCTCTTATGAGCATTAACGATGGCTTCAGCTTCTTCATCAGCCACTCGAACCTGAAAAGCTCTTAAGTATATCCTGCTTCGACCTGAACACTGGGAACATTTCTCAATGGTCTATCCTGGCTCTCACCCACCCATTTCTTCTCTCGTGACTGTACACAGCTTGGGAAGCAGTTGAGACTTCCTGTACAGCTCTCTCGCAGGACTGAGTATGAACAGAGAAAGCATCCACTTTAAGTGGAGTTTTCCCGAGATCCTCGAGCTCAGTCAAGGTCATCTTGCAGGTGAAAATAGGCTCGTAAATATTCTCTGATTCCCAGTTGATGAGATCCTCAGGTGAAGTGGCTTGCAGATTGACTTTGGGATTTTTATGGGGCCTCACTGTCATATCACCAAAGGGTCATTCCATGTCAAATCAGAACATAAGGGCAAAAAAAAATGTCCACCATCTCCAATTTTGTTTATACTTAGTACACTTAAGGACCCTTATGAGAAATGTAGATATCCAAAATTTCACACCTCTGTGACCTCAGGGTGCCAAGATGAGGTCACAAAAGTTGACCTTTTGACCAGATTTTTTTGAAATGTAATATATCTAAATTGTCATATCTCAGCTTCTACTGGACCAATTTACTTCATTTTGGTGTCATTTTAAAGCTTGAAAGGAGTAGAATCTTTTGTATATCTTGAAATATATCCCATAAATGATTCACAAAAAAGTTATAGAAGTTGGAAATATTTGAACGTTAAAAAAAAAAAAAAATCTCCAATTTTTTTTTTACTTTTTTGTCCCAAGATACCTCTATCCAAACACAATATTGTGTAAAAATTTCATTATTCTCTGGCAAATAATTTAGAAAATATAGCACTTTCAGTGTAATGAATTTAAAAAAAATATTAAAAAATGACAGAAAATGAAAAATCATTGCTATTCCTATGGAATGATGTGGAGTAACTTCTATTTTTGAAAGTATAGCACTATGACAAATAAAAACTAACAGCTGTAAATTTGACACGTCCTATTATGTATACCTATTTTTGTATCTGTTATTTGTATGCAAACATTAACTCCTAGTACAAGTAACTGTTTTATGTGTACATGTACTTTTTTCTTTTTTTCAGATCTTTTAGGAAACTATAAAATAAATCATCTATATGTAATGTATTCAGAAATTCCTAGCCAGGTACCTATTCTATTTCAATTAGGAAATTTTGAAATGGATTTGCTTAATTTAAAAAGAAAATGTGCTGATCCTTTCAATGAGCATCAAGGGAAATGGTGAAGTAAATGACTAAGAGTAGTTCCACCTGAAATAATCATTAACTGGCCTGATCTTCAATTAACTGCAAATCATAGACTATGTAATCCATGCAGAATTCTTGTTGATAAAATATTAAAAGAAAATACTGAAAATTCAGACACTGACTCATCTCATCCCTCTGGCTTTGTCATATCCGAAAGACCACTTGAACTTGTGTCATCAGGGTCAGGCTCAAGTTCAGCATCTACCAGTAAATTTTGAATAGTTCATTAAAAGAAATGTGTGTGTGTCCAGTTAAAAAACAAAAATTAGATACTCAAAATACATATGGACTGAAAAAATTTAAACAAGTTGAAGATATGTTCAAAAGAAAAATAGAAGCTGCTAGTGGAAAAACTATAGTTGAAGAAGAAACATCACAGGAAGAAAAGGATTATAAAGAAATTTTAGACCAGCTAAAAGAAAAATTTAACGATTCAAGCACTAAAAGAAGTGAAAAAATTAAAATTTTAGCAGTTCTGCCCAAAAGCTGGAGTATAAGAAAAATATGCCAAGAATTCAATACTACCAAGCACACTGCATGCATTGCTAAGAAAATGGTAGAAACTTCTGGAATTTTGTCAGAACCAAATCCAAAATCTGGGAAAGTTCTAGAAATGGGAATAGAAGATTCAGTTAAAAAAATTTATTTAAATGAAAACATATAAGTAGATTAATGCTGGGTAAAAAAGATTTTGTGAGTGTTATTAATGAACAAGGTCAAAGGGAACATAAACAGAAGCACCTCCTCCTCTGTAACTTAAAAGAGGCATATGAGGCCTTTAAAAATAAATCCCCAAGGATGAAAATTGGATTTAGTAAATTTGCCTCATTAAGGCCTAAATGATGTGTAATTGCAGGCGGATCTGGTACGCACTCAGTATGCGTTTGTGTTATTCACCAAAACCTAAAACTTATGTTCATTGGGGCAAAAATTGATAAAATTACAGAGCCTAAAATCAGTCACATCCGCCAATTGTTACCTTCCCTAATGTGCAATCCTCCCTCACGAGTATGTTGCCTAATGGAATGTAATCTCTGTGGTGATACCACCTATTTAACCACTCAGCTCCAAACGTTATTCGATGAAAATTATGCTGACAACATTCAATTCAAAAAATGGACCAACACCAATAGGACAACTTTAGAACTGATTCAGTTCTCTACAGATGATTACATAGAAGAATTTTGTGAAAAATCAAAGCAGTATCAGGTAATAATAATAATTTAACAACACTTATTGAACATATGTATAATTATTACAAAATCATATAAAAATAATATATCTTGATGTTGACAAAATAACCTTGTACTAGAATATCATTTGAAAAATCCAATGAAATAAAAGGCTGAATTTTAATTCGTTTTTAACAAAAAAATAATATATCTACAAGCCCTTCTAAATTCTAATTTACATACATACTTTCAGATCCATGATGCCCTAACAAATATGCAATCAAACTACTATCGTGTCATTCCATGTCAACTCAGCCACAAAATGGCACTTTTTGCACTCACCCCTTTCAATTTTTCTCATACTTGGCACAATAGCAGATATACATGCCAAACTTAAATTCCCAAATTATTAGAGCTGACTGACCTTTGGTTACTGAGATACAAGGTCACAAAGTTGTGACATTTTGACCTTTTTTGCGTTAAATGACTTTTCAAAATGGTGTAACTAAAAAACTATTAAAGCTAGAGCATTGATTTTGGTCTCATTTTAAAGCTCTTTAGTAGCCCCTTGTTTATTGTCTCTTGTTAAATATATCTACTGTGAAAAATAAAAAAATCCCTTCAAAAGTTGACCTTTGACCTTGAATAAAAAAAACCTCCTCCTAAAAAATTCAATTTTTTTACATTAATACCTTAAGTCATGTACAACAAAATCCCAAGAAGCTGTAAGTGGCTGATAACTAGTTCAATGTATAAAAAATAAATGAAGTTGGCATCATTCTTCAATTTTAGATTTTTTTTGTCAGCTCATTTATTTAAAAGTTCTGTTCTGATATAGTGTCAGTGAAGACTTAGTTCAACTTAACATTATTAGTTCAAAAACCTTTTTGTGACCTGTGCCAAAAGAAGTCTTTTAAAAGACAACCAGGGTTAAACCCCTCGACAGCCCCAAATCTACTGGAGTAGCGCTGATCCAAAGGCCCAACTAGTATATAAGTACTGTCAACTTTACAGAGTTGACTCCTGACTTCAAGTTAGTTAATTTATTTATTTTGAATTTATTTAATAATTCATTAATTGTTCATTGTTTTCTTTTCAGGATTTTCTTTGTGCTTTTGTGATTTCAGAGTACAAACATGGAACATTTAAAACTGAAACAGAAGTGTGCTGATCCTTTGCTGCTCACAAAGGTCAGTGTCGAAAGAAGAGTTTGAGAATTGTACCACAGGAACTTGTAAATAAGTTTCCCGATCTGCACTTAACACTACATCACAGACTTTGTAAGCAGTGTAGAGAACATCTTGAGTCCTTGCCTGAGAAAGGAATAGGCACTTTGAATTCAGACATAAATGATGATTCTTCTTGTAGTAGTGAACCACCTGAAAATCTTGAGAAAATTGAAAATGTTGACAATAGTGATGCATCAACTTCAGAGCAAAACCATGAGATGTGTACTTTGAATGCTTCTTTTGTTTCAATTGGTGAATCACCCATAAAAAAGAGAAAGCTTGTAGAGCAAAAGTCATATGGAGCTAAAAAACTAAGCAAGGTGACAGAGACAGTTAAGAAGAGAATGGAAACAGTTGCAGGAAAAGATTTCTGACTCACAATTTAAGGAGCCATCTGGATGTAGTGTGTTTAGAAATAATAAATCAACAAGGAAAAATTCAAAAATGAAAATACTAAAAGAAGTGATAAAATAAAATCCTCACTGTATTGCCCAAAGTTTGAGCATTAGGAAAATTGCTTCAGAATTTAACACAACAAGGCATACAGCATCTATTGCTAAAAAAATAGTTGAAGAAAAAGGTGTCCTTTCAGACCCAAATCCAAAGGGTGGGAAAGAATTAAACAGGATACTGTTGATGCTATTAAAGCATTTTATCTTTCAGAAGACATCAGTAGACAATGCCAGGAAAGAGAGACTATTGTAGTATCATTGACAATGAAAGAGGAAGGATACATTTGCAAAAGCATCTTTTACTTTGCAATTTAAAAGAAGCCTATCATATTTTCAAAGAAAGAAATCCTTTGGTTAAGGTGGGATTCAATAAATTTGCAGAATTGCGTCCAAAGCAGTGTTATTGCTGGAGCAACAGGAACTCACTCAGTATGTGTCTGTACAATTCATCAGAATGCCAAACTTATGTTTGTAGGAGCTGAATTAGAAAAACTAACTGCAAATGATGACACACCTATTAAGAATGTACGTCATTGTGTTGCCTTTATGGAATGCAATCCTGCCTCACAGAAATGCTGCCTCGAACAATGTGCAGATCCATCAGATTTAAAAAACAGACTACTGGACATATTTACAAACAACTTCATTGATATCATAAATTTTAAAAAGTGGACCAATACAGATCAGTGAAATCTTGAATCAGTAGAACTGAATACAGATGAATATATTGACCAATTCTGTAACCAACTGAAAGAATACCAGATACATGACTTCAAGACAAAGATGCAAGCAACTTATTACTGTGAAACAAAAATGTCTTTGAAAGATGGTGAGGTGCTTGCTGTGTGTGATTTTGCTGAAAATTATTCCTTTATTCTTCAAGATGAGGTTCAGAGCTTTCACTGGAACAATGAGATGGCTACTCTACATCCATTTGTTATTTACTATAAAAAGGAAGATGAGATTGCTCACCTTAGCTTTGTTATTATTTCAGAGTGTAACATCCATAACACAGTTGCTGTACATTTGTTTCAAAAGCATCTGATAAAATTCCTAAAAGATAATATCTCATCCATCGGTTCCATCCACAAAATAATTTACTTTTCAGATGGGTGTGCAGGACAGTATAAGAACTGCAAAAACTTTTTGAATCTTTGCCATCACAGAGATGATTTTGGAATTGAGGCAGAATAGAATTTTTTTGCAACAAGTCATGGAAAGGGACCCTGTGATGGTGTTGGAGGCACAGTTAAGAGATTAGCTGCAAAAGCTAGTCTACAACGACCTTATGATGAACAGATCCTTACTGCAGAACAGTTATATACATTTGCAAGTGAAAATATTGTAAATATAAAATGTCATTTTTCAACCAATAAAGAGCATGAAGAGGAAAGCCAACTTCTCCAAGAGACACACTCAACTGCAAGGACTATTGCTGGTACACAGAAATTACACCATTTACAGCCAGTTTCATTGACTTCTCTTAAGGTTAAACATTATTCATTATCAGATTATTCAAATATTGAGAAAGTTACTGAAAAGGAAGTTGTGTCTGAGGAGAAAATACATGGGTTTTGTTACTGCTCCATTTGATGGCCATTGGTGGGTGGCATATGTGCTGGAAAAGATACCAGAGAATAGAGAAGTCACATTCCTTCATCCTCATGGCCCAAACCCATCATTTGTGTATCCTGGTCGACCAGATGAATTAATCTTACCATATTCAGATATTCTAACACAAGTTGAGGCATCTACTACTAATGGATGAACATACAGGATTTGCAAAGAAGTTACTTTGAAGGCATCCAAAGCTTTGGCAGATCTACAGCACAGAAAGGTAAGAATTCAAAATTAAAATGGTCATGTAACTATATATACACTGCATACATTTTAAGTTGTGATAAATGGAAATCAATGAGCACTATACCTATACATATTGTATGTACATTTTAATATGTTACTTGTATTTGTTAATTAGGTAGCTATCTAGGTATACATTAAAAATTGTTTTCTCTTCTAGAATCACAATAAATTGGGTGGCCCACAAGAATCTTGTCAACTACTGAAAACCATCACATACATGCACAACATACAGGTGAGGTGGGTAAAGAACAAATATTTAAAAATAAGCATTTGCTTGTTTGTAGAAGGCTGCAGATAGTATGTAGATATGGGTTGTATTTGTAAGAGATTGAGCTGACCTTAGACAAAAATGGTTACTGACATACAAGGTCACAAAGTCATGACTTTTTGACAATTTTTGTATAAAATGACTTTTCAAAATGTTGCTTGAATTCATTATTTTTTATACATTGAACTAGTTATCAGCCACTTACAGCTTCTTGGGATTTTGTTGTACATGACTCAAGGTATTAATGTAAAAAAATTGAATTTTTTAGGTATTTTTTTTTTTATTCAAGGTCAAAGGTCAACTTTTGAAGGGATTTTTTTATTTTTCACAGAGATATTTAACAAGAGAATAAACAAGGGGCTACTAAAGAGCTTTAAAATGAGACCAAAATCAATGCTCTAGCTTTAATATTTTTTAGTTACACCGTTTTGAAAATAGTCATTTAACGCAAAAAAGGTCAAAATGTCACAACTTTGTGACCTTGTATCTCAGTAACCAAAGGTCAGTCAGCTCTAATAATTTGGGAATTTAAGTTTGTCATGTATATCTGCTATTGTGCCAAGTATGAGCAAAATTGAAAGGGGTGTGTGTTTTAGGTGGCTGACTTGACATGAAATGACCCTACTGCACTTGTCACAAAACCACATCAAGTTGACATTAAGCTTAGAAGCAGCATTTATACCTTTATATATATCATTTGTAATGCCTTTGCAGCTTACGTGATACCAGTCATCACAGCTATCACATGCAATAGCTATCTTTACTCTTAACTTCCTTTTTACAAACTCTACAATCACTGTCAAAACCCATTTTTGTAGAGTAGTCTATGTTCCTAAGTTAGGTCCTAGGCTTAAAAATTTTGTTGACTCACCAACTTTGATACTATCAAGTTATATCAAAATAGTTACTCAGGTTATGTCAAGTGGGAGTAACACCAGTGTGATCTTATACCAGTCAAAATACAACTCCAAAATGCAGGATCAATCTCAACTGCAGCCCTGTAAAAAATTTTCACCACACTCCGGGTTTCAGTAATAAATAATTGGTTAATATTCGTTTTAATGCTTTGTTCGTTTTCAATAGGACATTCTATGACAATTTAACATATAAATTCGTATTCAGGACACCTTGAAACCTCAGGGAAACTGATAAAAATCAAGGAAATATAATAATTATTGTTGTCGGGTCAAGTCGGGTCGGGTCAAGTCAAGTCGGGTCAAGTCAAGTCGGGTCAAGTCAAGTCGGGTCAAGTCAAGTCGGGTCAAGTCAAGTCGGGTCAAGTCAAGTCGGGTCAAGTCAAGTCGGGTCAAGTCAAGTCGGGTCAAGTCAAGTCGGGTCAAGTCAGTCGGGTCAAGTCGGGTCGGGTCAAGTCGGGTCGGGTCAAGTCAAGTCGGGTCAAGTCGGGTCGGGTCAAGTCGGGTCGGGTCAAGTCGGGTCGGGTCAAGTCGGGTCAAGTCGGGTCGGGTCAAGTCGGGTCGGGTCAAGTCGGGTCGGGTCAAGTCGGTCAAGTCGGGTCGGGTCAAGTCGGGTCGGGTCAAGTCGGGTCGGGTCAAGTCGGGTCAAGTCGGGTCGGGTCAAGTCGGGTCGGGTCAAGTCGGGTTGGTCAAGTCGGGTTAGGTCAAGTCGGGTTAGGTCAAGTCGGGTTAGGTCAAGTCGGGTTAGGTCAAGTCGGGTTAGGTCAAGTCGGGTTAGGTCAAGTCGGGTTAGGTCAAGTCGGGTTAGGTCAAGTTGGGTTAGGTCAAGTTGGGTTAGGTCAAGTTGGGTTAGGTCAAGTTGGGTTAGGTTAAGTTGGGTTAGGTTAAGTTGGGTTAGGTTAAGTTGGGTTAGGTTAAGTTGGGTTAGGTTAAGTTGGGTTAGGTTAAGTTGGGTTAGGTTAAGTTGGGTTAAGTTAGGTTGGGTTAAGTTAGGTTGGGTTAAGTTAGGTTAAGTTAAGTTGTTAGGTTATGGATGTAAATTGTGACTTGGTCCACAATTGATATGGGCGGTGACTTATTTTTGGTTGGCATGGTACTGGTATTGATGGGTACCATAATGAAATTGACTGGATTCTTTGGATCTGATATATTTGCATGTCAGTTATAAATAGATATAGTGTGTAACATATTTGTGGACAGTAGCCTATTATGACTTTGATCCTCTGGATCCAGAGATTCTATCTTTAGTTTTAAATTGATAATTAATTAGTTTTAAATTGATACTTAATTAGTTTTAAATTGATACTTAATTAGTTTGGTAAATGTCCAGTATTACACCCATCTCCCTTTCGAGGTGAAATTTATGTTTTTCCTATGGTTTTTGATGTGTTTTGAATGAATCTGACTCATTTTTGAAATAACCCCCCTTCCCCCCCCAGCTGGCAATGTGGGGGGAATCACAGAAAACAAGTCATTTCCGATGGTTCTGAAGGTCAGATTCGTTCAAAACACATCAAAAACCATAGGAAAAACATAAATTTCACCTTCAAAATTGACCTAACCTTCCTAACCTATCTACAATGCCACAGTTTCTGGTCTTGATATGTACACTCCATTTTACAATGTGGACACTTCACTACTGTCGGTAGAACACTGAGCACGCAGAAACTCAGCACTTTTTTCTAAATTTTCATAGAAAGCGGTAATAATCGAACAAGCACGTCTTACACGAAGCCATTCCAGTAGCAAACTAATTCAAATTCGAAATGGATGGAGCACTCTGATTGGGCAGACATGTGACATCAACACAAACGAACGTACGAACACACACTAGATACACGCCAAAAAAATGTTTATATCTCGAAAATGAAGCATTTGCGACGGAAATGCTATAGAACAAAAGTGTCTTAGAATTAAAAAATCTACCTAATGAACATATAATAATTGCTGGACGTTAGACGGGTGTAATAGTAGAATAATACCATTAGTTTTGTAAAAATTGGTTATTGCCAATGTACAGGCAGTTTTTACATAGTGGAGCCACCTCGATGGGCCGAAGTGGCCCCTAGTGTGCCCACTATAAAAATTTCTTATGTTCTTATGTTAAGTTGGGTCTGAACCAAAACACATTTTTCTGGTGTTTTTTGGTGTGATTTGTTCAAATCTGAATTTAGTTTCTTTGGGAAATGAACCATTTTTGAGAAATTTTCAATTTTAAAATTTCTAAAAAATGGCTCATTTCCCAAAGAAACGAAGTTCAGATTTGAACAAATCACACCAAAAAACACCAGAAAAATGTGTTTTGGTTCAGAAAGTAGTAGTGATGCGAGTCGTTTTTTATATTGTCGTTTTTTATTGTCATTTTTTTTGTCATTTTTTTTGTTTAAAACGAAGATAGTCTGTTTTTTTTTAAACTTATTCCATATTTTTCTTCCTTTAATCTAATAAGTATATTAGTATTACAGTACCTATAATTTACTATACTACCATGCTTATACGGTTATACCTAGTATATATAGTCATCTTTTAGAAAAACTGAATCCCGCAAAAAGTATATAATAGAAAGGAAAAACAAGCCCTCATTTTTTATATGTACTGTATATATATTTTTTAACTAGAACATAAAACATTCTTCCTCATTTCAAACAATATACATAATTGTGATTGGCAAGAGTACCAGTAATCCAGTATATATAATTATATATTCAGGATAGAAAAAAAAATATTCACCTTTTTTTTTAATCTTTTTGTTAACCTAATGTTGTTTAACCTTCATTTCCATGGAAGAATCATCACTAGATTGGGTAGAGCATATATGCTAGTTTCAATATCACAGGTACTGGTATAATATACATAATAAAAACATACTGGTATAAAACAATATATATATTGTGATTGGCAAGAATACCAGTATATATATATATATATATATTATATATATATATATATATATATATATATTCCAAATAGAAAAATAAAAAAATAAAAATATTCATCTCTTTCTTTAACCTAATGCTATTTAACTTTTATTATCTGATTCTATTTCCATTGAAGAATCATTATCACTAGATTGATTAGAGCATATAGTTTCAATATCACAGGTACTGGTACTTATTGCAGATTTGGATGTTGACGAAGCCAATGTAGCACCATGTTTTACTTCACTTTCTTGGAATTTTGCATTTTGGGATATAAATACTAGCTTTGCTGCTCTATCTGTGCTTAATTGGTTTCTTTTGGCTGTATGGATATTACTGTATGTGCTAAATGATCTCGGAGGTAATGAAAGGGCGAAATAGAGGTGTGAGAGTTTGTGTAGGTATATATGTGAGTATGCATGCGTATGTATCTGGAATTCTGGATGTATGCGTGTGTATGGGGTATATAATAGATATAAATATGTGTATATAAGTATTTATGTATATATTGGTATATATGTATATGGGTGTATATATATGGATGGTCTCAGGGGGCAAAATATGTCATCGCGGGTCTAAAGGATAGTTAAGTGGGAGATTCAAAATCCGAGGCATGGATGGGAGTCCTGGAAAGGTTGGACAATGGGCAGTCAGCTCCCAGCCAGTGTTCTCGCAAGTTTAACAGATCTCAAGATACAAGACTTTCAGTGCCAGTTTTTTTCTGTAAATAGGCTGAAAAGGACATGAATTCTATACTGGTACCCAGAGATGGGCAAGATCACCAACTTTGGTGATCTTGAAGATCAAGATCAGATCACCAGAAAAATGTGATCTTGAAGATCAAATCACCAGAAAAATGTGATCTTGAAGATCCAGATCAAGATCGTGATCTTGAAGATCACTTTTCAAGATCACTTTTTAAGATCACTTTTATATGAATTGAAAAAAGTTGTACTCTTGTAGAGTAAACAAAAACAAATTATTTTGTTAATCACTCCTGAAAAGTATCACTCCTAATACTCCCCTGAGGGCTGAGGCAATACAAGCATCGCATCCTACCCATGTCACCTGATCTAAACCACGGGGATTGACGATTCCCCTTTCAGTTTTTCAGGTGGTAAACTTAAAACTTAGTATTATCATAACTTATCAGCAAAGAAAAAACTATTAAATGACCTACATATAGTTTTTAGTTCTATTTTTCTCAATTCTCATTTCACCAGGTCCATAACCCATATCAATGAATGGTCAGCATATATAAGTAAACATTTTTACATAGAATTTAATTTTACAGTTTTACTGCAGTACGCAATTACTGACAATATAAGGGTAAAAACCGCAAGTTAAGAGTGTTAATTTAATGTTCAACCGCTGTAAACATTTGCTTTCAGCAAAACCAATTGTTCAAAGTTACCATCCGAGAGACAACTTCGTTTGGGGCTATGAACCATGCCAGCAAACGAAAACAACCGTTCCACTGGTGCAGAGGAAGATAGCGTGGTGTTATACCTCTTGAAGATCTTCTTTATAGCAGGATACCTATCTAAAGAGTCGAGTGCCTTACTGGTGTCCTGCAAATAATTGAGGACTTCCAAGTCTTCCTTGTTGTTAGGAGCAGAGAATGAGCCGTCCATAGTTCTGAAGAAATCGTCTTCAGATGATGAGTCTGAGTTCACCGAACTATTACCACTGCTGTCAGAATTACAATTTCTTACAGCCATTTGCAGCTTGTCTTTACTTGAGACTTGATTGCTTCATGATCGCCGAAATTAGGCCCTTGCAACAATGATATCCATCTAAGTTTGAAATACGGATGAGATACTGAGGCCAAAACGGCATCAGTTACCTCGGGGCTCAACGACAAAAAATGACCAAATCTGGCATTGAAGCCAGAGACGACTGCTGCCAGTAATGGCATGCAGTCTCAAGCGCAGGTCATTTGGTTGGATAGGCTCCAATCTTGCGAGGGCATCTTGAGTCACTAGGACTGTTGGAAGAAGACAACCGTAGTAGCATTCTTTCTCTGCCTGTAATTTGTTGAGGGCTGCTGCAATTGGTTTTAGAACAGACAAATATTCTGAAATAAATTCCAATTCATTGTCTTTGAGGATGGGTAGATTCAGTTCTTCAAGAGCTACATTCACGTCGTTCTTATGTTTATATATTTGGCTTAATGAGTCGTACATTGAGTTCCATCGGGTGACGCATGGGTACCTAAATTGGACGCGTTAGTTATTTCCTGTATTTTTCTGCTGACTTGGGTTTACCAGCAGCATTCCACAGTGCGAACATTTTCCCTTGCAGAAATGCTTTATCTTCTTTAGTCCAGGTGAATTCAGTCCTTTATCTGCATCAGTTGTTGCTACCAAGTTCAATGTGTGGGAGGCACATCGAATATGGGATGATAGTTTCACCGACTCCTCTCCATGCTCTCCTGAATGTTCAGGAAAGTTGCTGATGATAACCTCTTCATCTGAATCTTTTCATCATCATCTTCATCTGCATCATCTTCATCAATGTCGTCAGTACGATTCTGAACACGAACACCGAACTCTTTAAAGCATTTCACCATGTTCGATGCATTGTCGGTGACTGTAGATACAACTTTTCTATAAGAATAAACCATGCTCCGAGTTGATCCTGTCCAATATTCCAGCAATTTATCAAAGCTATGTGTTCCACGAAATCTTCGGCATGCCAGTGCAGCTGATCCTCGCGACAAGTCATCATTGATCTGTAATGTAAGAATATAAAATCAATGTTTGTATGAACATTTTTTAAGCTTAATTTAATAATATTGGTTAGACACGCACCAGCTAAACTGCGCCACCAAACATTGAAGAGAAGAACTATGTGATATAAAGGAGGCAATTCAGCGATGAGTCGCCTACCATACCACCACATCAGTGACCCATCCCATAAGAGCAAAATGTGGAAGAGTCCATATTCACAGCCTGTGAATATGGACTCTTCCACATTTTGCTGTGAATCAGACACAATGACAGATGACAGAATCAGTGAATTAGTGTGAAATTAGTGTGAATCACAGCAAAATGAAGACTCACCAAATTAATGAATGAGGAACACATATAGTATAATCTTTTCAATTATTCGACAAGTCTATCAGACTATCAGTCTATCACCAATGGTCAATTTATCAATTATATAAAAATAATACACTAAATCAATAGCATACCCAATGCGCAGTGACTCCCATGAAACTGCGGTGATTAGTTGACCATATGTCGCATGTAACACACACATGGTCAACTGCTGCCAGTTTTGCTTGTATGTCTTCCTTCATTGTACTGGTTGTTGTTGCAAGAGATCTAGCCAGGGTGCATCTAGATGGCACCTGAACAGCCGGGTTGACATCTGAAAAAAATATTTAAAAATTAAAACAAATACAATAGATTAGCTATGGAAAAAATATCAAAATATTTAGCTAGGCTAGCGACAGTCTAATGTTCATACAAATAATATGATTAATTATTTTAATCAGATATTAGCTATGGAAAAAATAGCAAAATATTTGAGTTATACTAACACGAAAGAAGATCCTTAAATTCATGTACAGGAATACCCCGCTTTACGATGCTTCATTTTACGAAACCCCGTGTTTACGAAATTGTATTTGCGCTAAATAAAAAATTAAATGAAGAAATATAAAAGACAAAAATAAAATGTGTACGTCGCGCATACCACAATCTAATATTCTGCATTACAGCAGTGCTTAGTTAGCTCAATTTTAAGACAAAAATAATATGCTTACGTCGTGCATACCATACTGTACTGTACTCTATTACGTATTCTGCATTACAGCGGTGCCAAGTTAGCTCGCTTTTAGCTCACTTTGCACTGTGGCAACGCAGCTGTTGTCAGTTTATATGTGCGCTTTGACAAGAGAGTTTGTGCTTTATTCACTCTCGCGCACGCTAAGTGTTTCACTGATATTCTTTTCGTACATTGCAATTACAGTACCCATCATCAATTATGCCAAAACGAAAGAGTGATAGTAAAGACTGTGACGTTAATCAGAAGAAACGAATCCAAAAGCATGTCTACTGACGCATCTATTAATGAAAACTAAATTTGCATATGTAATGTTTTGTACTATTTCTTTGTTCATTGCTTACATTTTTATTGTATTTCTTTGTTCATTACTATCGTTTGTATTATTTCTTTGTTCATTGCTTTCATTTCAATGTTAATAAACATTTTTTTCTGCAAAATTTGCTGTTTTATAACCTTTTTTTTCCGATTTTTTAAGAAAAAAACGTAACCCAAAATATAACATTATATGTATGGGAAATAATGCTCTGCTTTACGAACACCTGCTTTATGAATGGTCGCTAGGAACGGAATAATTCATAAAGTGGGGTATTCCTGTAGTTCAACTAGGCTCAATGGTAGGAGCCCATTAGCCACAAGCGAGAGAATCTTCTTTTCAAGGATATCCTTGCATATTGGTGGTCCTGGTTTTTGCTTGGAAATGTGGAACATGCTTAGTGTTGACTGCTTGGCAATTTTGGCAGGGCCAGCATTGCTGCTGCTGGCATCTTCTTCTTTAGCTGGACACTTGCGAGATTTCTTCTCCGATTCATATTCACCCAAAAGATCCGAATGTAGTTTCTGCACAAAAATAAATTATCATCATGCGGAGAGACTTCTTGAACACCCTGTATAATATTTATCAGAGTATCAAACTTCTAGTTGAAATTAATACTTAACAAGATTCTAAAATTTTGTTATCTTTAACTAAAATTATTTTCACCATGATCAGTGCATTTTTATCCTATGTTAAATTGAAAGCCGAATTTCGTCCTTCAGTAACTAAATAGGAGAAATTACAGACATGGATCAGACAGAGAGAAAGACAGATACACCTGGCGTTTTATTATAGTTGGATATCGGCAGTTTTTAATGTAGTTACTAGTCCATAATCTATTAATATCTGAAGTGCACAATATATTCAAATGGACGTCTATGTAAATGTAGCATTAGGGTCATTCCATGTCAACTCAGCCACAAAATGGCACTTTTTGCACTCACCCCTTTCAATTTTGCTCATACTTGGCACAATAGCAGATATACATGCCAAACTTAAATTCCCAAATTATTAGAGCTGACTGACCTTTGGTTACTGAGATACAAGGTCACAAAGTTGTGACATTTTGACCTTTTTTGCATTAAATGACTATTTTCAAAATGGTGTAACTAAAAAACTATTAAAGCTAGAGCATTGATTTTGGTCTCATTTTAAAGCTCTTTAGTAGCCCCTTGTTAAATATCTCTACTGTGAGAAATAAAAAAATCCCTTCAAAAGTTGACCTTTGACCTTGAATAAAAAAAAAATACCTTCTCCTAAAAAATTCAATTTTTTTACATTAGTACCTTGAGTCATGTACAACAAAATCCCAAGAAGCTGTAAGTGGCTGATAACTAGTTCAATGTATAAAAAATAAATGAAGTTGGCATCATTCTTCAATTTTAGATTTTTTTTGTCAGCTCATTTATTTAAAAGTTCTGTTCTGATATAGTGTCAGTGAAGACTTAGTTCAACTTAACATTATTAGTTCAAAAACCTTTTTGTGACCTGTGCCAAAAGAAGTCTTTTAAAAGACAACCAGGGTTAAACCCCTCGACAGCCCCAAATCTACTGGAGTAGCGCTGATCCAAAGGCCCAACTAGTATATAAGTACTGTCAACTTTACAGAGTTGACTCCTGACTTCAAGTTAAAGTTAATTTATTTTTACTAAATACATTTAATGAATTATTAAATAAATTTTTATACTTCTTCATTGTTTTCTTTTCAGGATTTTCTTTGTGCTTTTGTGATTTCAGAGTACAAACATGGAACATTTAAAACTGAAACAGAAGTGTGCTGATCCTTTGCTGCGTCACAAAGGTCAGTGTCGAAAGAAGAGTGTGAGAATTGTACCACAGGAACTTGTAAATAAGTTTCCCGATCTGCACTTAACACTACATCACAGACTTTGTAAGCAGTGTAGAGAACATCTTGAGTCCTTGCCTGAGAAAGGAATAGGCACTTTGAATTCAGACATAAATGATGATTCTTCTTGTATAGTGAACCACCTGAAGATCTTGAGAAAATTGAAAATGTTGACAATAGTGATGCATCAACTTCAGAGCAAAACCATGAGATGTGTACTTTGAATGCTTCTTTTGTTTCAATTGGTGAATCACCCATAAAAAAGAGAAAGCTTGTAGAGCAAAAGTCATATGGAGCTAAAAAACTAAGCAAGGTGACAGAGACAGTTAAGAAGAGAATGGAAACAGTTGCAGGAAAAGAGATTTCTGACTCACAATTTAAGGAGCCATCTGGAGATGTAGACTGTTTAGAAATAATAAATCAACTCTAGGAAAAATTCAAAAATGAAAATACTAAAAGAAGTGATAAAATAAAAATCCTCACTGTATTGCCCAAAAGTTGGAGCATTAGGAAAATTGCTTCAGAATTTAACACAAAACATACAGCATCTATTGCTAAAAAAATAGTTGTTGATTTAATAATCAGTCCTTCCCTTCTTTCATCAAAAATTAATTTTGCGCCGCAGTGCTGGATGCAATCTAGCATTTGGGCGCTGGTGACCCTGGCATTTAGTTAATTATCTACATAAACTTGTAAAGGTCCATAATAAACAAACTGGACTGAAGAAAAAGGTGTCCTTTCAGACCCAAATCCAAAGGGTGGGAAAAGAATTAAACAGGATACTGTTGACGCTATTAAAGCATTTTATCTTTCAGAAGACATCAGTAGAACAATGCCAGGAAAGAAAGACTATTGTAGTATCATTGACAATGAAAGAGGAAGGATACATTTGCAAAAGCATCTTTTACTTTGCAATTTAAAAGAAGCCTATCATATTTTCAAAGAAAGAAATCCTTTGGTTAAGGTGGGATTCAGTAAATTTGCAGAATTGCGTCCAAAGCAGTGTGTTATTGCTGGAGCAATGTGGAGATCCATCAGATTTAAAAAACAGACTACTGGACATATTTACAAACAACTTCATTGATATAAATTTTAAAAAGTGGACCAATACAGATTGGTCAAATCTTGAATCAGTAGAACTGAATACAGATGAATATATTGACCAATTCTGTAACCAACTGAAAGAATACCAGATACATGACTTCAAGACAAAGATGCAAGCAACTTATTACCGTGAAACAAAAATGTCTTTGAAAGATGGTGAGGTCCTTGCTGTGTGTGATTTTGCTGAAAATTATTCCTTTATTCTTCAAGATGAGGTTCAGAGCTTTCACTGGAACAATGAGATGGCTACTCTACATCCATTTGTTATTTACTATAAAAAGGAAGATGAGATTGCTCACCTTAGCTTTGTTATTATTTCAGAGTGTAACATCCATAACACAGTTGCTGTACATTTGTTTCAAAAGCATCTAATAAAATTCCTAAAAGATAATATCTCATCCATCGGTTCCATCCACAAAATAATTTACTTTTCAGATGGGTGTGCAGGACAGTATAAGAACTGCAAAAACTTTTTGAATCTTTGCCATCACAGAGATGATTTTGGAATTGAGGCAGAATGGAATTTTTTTGCAACAAGTCATGGAAAGGGACCCTGTGATTGTGTTGGAGGCACAGTTAAGAGATTAGCTGCAAAAGCTAGTCTACAACGACCTTATGATGAACAGATCCTTACTGCAGAACAGTTATATACATTTGCAAGTGAAAATATTGTAAATATAAAATGTCATTTTTCAACCAATAAAGAGCATGAAGAGGAAAGCCAACTTCTCCAAGAAAGACACTCAACTGCAAGGACTATTGCTGGTACACAGAAATTACACCATTTACAGCCAGTTTCATTGACTTCTCTTAAGGTTAAACATTATTCATTATCAGATTATTCAAATATTGAGAAAGTTACTGAAAAGGAAGAAGTTGTGACTGAGGAGAAAATACATGGTTTTGTTACTGCTGCATATGATGGCCATTGGTGGGTGGCATATGTGCTGGAAAAGATACCAGAGAATAGAGAAGTAAAAGTCACATTCCTTCATCCTCATGGCCCAAACCCATCATTTGTGTATCCTGGTCGACCAGATGAATTAATCTTACCATATTCAGATATTCTAACACAAGTTGAGGCATCTACTACTAATGGACGAACATACAGGATTTGCAAAGAAGTTACCTTTCTGTGCTGTAGATCTGCCAAAGCTTTGGATGCCTTCAACGTAAGAATTCAAAATTAAAATGGTCATGTAACTATATATACACTGCATACATTTTAAGTTGTGATAAATGGAAATCAATGAGCACTATACCTATACATATTGTATGTACATTTTAATATGTTACTTGTATTTGTTAATTAGGTAGCTATCTAGGTATACATTAAAAATTGTTTTCTCTTCTAGAAATCACAATAAATTGGGTGGCCCACAAGAATCTTGTCAACTACTGAAAACCATCACATACATGCACAACATACAGGTGAGGTGGGTAAAGAACAAATATTTAAAAATAAGCATTTGCTTGTTTGTAGAAGGCTGCAGATAGTATGTAGATATGGGTTGTATTTGTAAGAGATTGAGCTGACCTTAGACAAAAATGGTTACTGACATACAAGGTCACAAAGTCATGACTTTTTGACAATTTTTGTATAAAATGACTTTTTTCAAAATGTTGCTTGAATTCATTATTTTTTATACATTGAACTAGTTATCAGCCACTTACAGCTTCTTGGGATTTTGTTGTACATGACTCAAGGTATTAATGTAAAAAAATTGAATTTTTTAGGAGATGATATTTTTTTTTATTCAAGGTCAAAGGTCAACTTTTGAAGGGATTTTTTTTATTTTTCACAGTAGAGATATTTAACAAGAGACAATAAACAAGGGGCTACTAAAGAGCTTTAAAATGAGACCAAAATCAATGCTCTAGCTTTAATAGTTTTTTAGTTACACAATTTTGAAAATAGTCATTTAATGCAAAAAAGGTCAAAATGTCACAACTTTGTGACCTTGTATCTCAGTAACCAAAGGTCAGTCAGCTCTAATAATTTGGGAATTTAAGTTTGGCATGTATATCTGCTATTGTGCCAAGTATGAGCAAAATTGAAAGGGGTGTGTTTTAGGTGGCTGACTTGACATGGAATGACCCATTAGTCTTGTATGGAACCAGTCACTTAAAATATGACTTGAACCATTATGTTAATGTTGCTACTTACTACTTAGTTACTAAGTAGTACTAACCCTGAGGTGCCTCAGAAGATTGCTTGTTGAGTCGAGGCCAGCAGACAGAATTGTAGTTTTCTTTGTACACTGCATACAAATAACTTTGATACTGTTTCCAGTTTTTTCGACAATTTGAAAATATTTTCCGTTCAATAGCACAGATTGATCCTTATTACCAACATTGTTATCTAAATATATTGAATACTGTTCTGGTGACAACCTAGAATATTTGGTTCCCTTGGGAGCCTGTTGAAGTTGTAAAATTGCACTCATTATTAAAAAATTCAATCTGTAAATAAAATATGTTTAGAATTAATTTATTATGAATACGGACCTATAGGCTATATTTTATGCCTATATATAATAATATATTAATAGAACACTTTTAACATAATTGCACAGTAAATTACACTTTTTACGAGCCTAAATTCCACAGCAACTACACCTTCCATGAGCCCACGCATGACGCAAGTCACCCAACTAACAGAAAACATAAACAGTCGGTGTTGAACAAAGTTGCCACCAGATGTCGCTTGGAGAAAAAAACAAATGACATTCGCATAGCGGCATATTTAAGAATCTGAAATTAAAAGTGATCTTGAAGTCTAAAGTGATCTTCAAGATCAAAAGAAATAAAGTGATCTTAGATCAAGATCACCATAATAAAAGTGATCTTCAAGATCAAGATCAGATCACGATCTTGATCTTCAAGATCACGATCTGATCTTGAAGATCAAGATCGTGCCCATCTCTGCTGGTACCATATGGCCTATTTTATTATTTATTTATTTTTATAATATATATGGAAAAACTATACGCACTCACAACATGGTATCATATGTGGTACATTTATTTCATAATTAAATATAAATTATTAATTAATTGAATTAAATATCTATACAAAAATGCCTCGGGATTGGCGACATAGCCTATTGGGAATGAAATAATTGAATTGCCATACGTACAAAGAACCTGTATGTATGAATCAGCCTCACATAGCAACAAGAAAACCCAATTTATTGTTTAGTCTACGAAGTAGACCAAACAAAAATAATGCTAGTTCGGCAAATAATACACCAGAACCAAGGAACGGCTCTCAGGGCTGTTTATGTTACAGCAAAGCTTTAAACGCGGAGGATGTCTTTGTCCCCCTAGAGTCCTGAGTGAATTCCTTATAATATAAAACCTAAGACTATAAAAGGATAGGCCTATTCCTTCAGGGGTTTATATAGTGACTGCCTATATTAATTACCTTAAGTAAATTCGTCGCGAAACTCGATCGTGGCGGCCCTACACCGAAGATGAACGTAACGCCCTACATCGAAGCAAACAAAGACCCAACAAAAATAAGGTGAGGCAAATTATTTTCATTCTAGTATACTGTACGTCGCGCAAATCCCGACGCTAGAATTACCGTAATCACTTAAATATAAAAAGGTCCTTTAAACACCTACATATTCATAACTCTCTAACGAAAAGACATAGGGCCTTTGTCGGTAACCCTCCACTGAAGTCTGTTTGGAAATTTCCAACGGATGAGGGCACAGGCAATCAACCCATAGCCCTATATAGTTTTTTCAAATGGTGGCCTGTGTATGGGGAACTAACCCCTCTAAAATTTACACTGACACACGCAGTGGCTAGGCTTAATTCAGTAGGCCTAACCCCAATTTCAACCGTAACCCCACTATAGTTTTTTCATATGGTGGCCTAAGCAACTGGGAACCGATTCCTTTACCTTTACACTAACCGAAAACAAAGGCTTGTTCATTTAACAAGCATAACTCAATTTAGGTCCTAAAAATAATAGGCCCGCAACATTAAGCCTATTTAATAGGTCCTACTCTTCAAACTCAAAACTAAGCCTTGTTAATTTAACAGGCTTAACTCATTCAAGGTCCTATAAAATAATAGGCCCAAACATAAGCCTACTTGGTAGGCCCAACAAATAGGCCTATTTAGTAGGCCCACCTAACTTTACCTTGCATAATAGGCCTACCTCTTAAAGTAGGCCTTACTCTTTACACTCAAGGCCTATCCTAATTAAAAACACTAAATTTATAATTGAACCTGTGGTGTAGGTTATAAAATTTATTTCAGCAATTTTACTTACTCATAAGACTCAGACCTGTAACATCACAAAATTCGACTCAGACCTGTAACATCACAAAATTCGACTCAGACCTGTAACATCACAAAATTCGACTCAGACCTGTAACATCACAAAATTCGACTCAGACCTGTAACATCACAAAATTCGACTCAGACCTGTAACATCACAAAATTCGACTCAGACCTGTAACATCACAAAATTCGACTCAGACCTGTAACATCACAAAATTCGACTCAGATCTGTAACATCACAAAGACCTAAAGCAATTGCACAAATTCAAACCTATACCCACCTAACACCTATTAGTGACCCTATTCCGAAGTCCTATTTGACATATAGGCCCAACCTATTTCAAGTCCTATTTGACATATAGGCCCAACCTATTCCGAAGTCCTATTTGACATATAGGCCCAACCTATTTCAAGTCCTATTTGACATAGGCCGAACCTATTCCGAAGTCCTATTTGACATATAGGCCCAACCTATTCCGAAGTCCTATTTGACATAGGCCCAACCTATTCCGAAGTCCTATTTGACATATAGGCCCAACCTATTCCGAAGTCCTATTTGACATATAGGCCCAACCTATTCCGAAGTCCTATTTGACATATAGGCCCAACCTATTTCAAGTCCTATTTGACATATAGGCCCAACCTATTCCGAAGTCCTATTTGACATATAGGCATACCAAGTCCTATTTGACATATAGGCACAACCTATTTCAAGTCCTATTTGACATATAGGCAAAACCTATTACAGACAAGGCTTGATATAAGGGTCTCAAATGCAACGTTTGAGGGTCTTTACTCAGCCAAATTGGTTAACCTAACCCAAAACCCAAAATTAAAACCCTATAACAAAATACACATTTACACACATACGTACGGTACAGTATATAAATATATACATACGACTTCAAACATCCAATTCTTCTTTTAAAAGAAGAAACACAACAGATTTCATTAACAGACACATACATTCCTTGCAAACAGATTGGATTCCTTCAAAACCCCAAACCTTCCAGACCTACCTGTAGGATATACAACATTTACTCATTCATAACTACGGGTATTAATTTCATTGGAGTGGTGAATCCAAGTTGTTTTGAAGACCAACTGGATTCGGAGGAATGACAAACACACACACACACACTACTCTTTCAATGTGTCTCAAACACAACAACCTGTCTAAACATAACCAAGGATCGGAGAGTAAAAGCTTTTATTGCTGGGCTCTGATTCTGTGCACATAATTTTGTGCCAAAAATTATATGGTTAGACAGTGACACGTACAAACAATACTCTACTCCAAAGGGCCTTGGCCTACCCTTGGCCATAGCCCAACAAATTCATCAAAGGGCTGATGGCCTACCTTGGCCATAGCCCAACAAATTCATCAAAGGGCTTGGCCTACCTTGGCCATAGCCCAACAAATTCATCAAAGGGCTGATGGCCTACCTTGGCCATAGCCCAACAAATTCATCAAAGGGCTTGGCCTACCTTGGCCATAGCCCAACAAATTCATCAAAGGGCTGATGGCCTACCTTGGCCATAGCCCAACAAATTCATCAAAGGGCTGATGGCCTACCCTTGGCCATAGCCCAACAAATTCATCAAAGGGCTGATGGCCTACCTTGGCCATAGCCCAACAAATTCATCAAAGGGCTGATGGCCTACCTTGGCCATAGCCCAACAAATTCATCAAAGGGCTGATGGCCTACCTTGGCCATAGCCCAACAAATTCATCAAAGGGCCTTGGCCTACCTTGGCCATAGCCCAACAAATTCATCAAAGGGCTTGCCTACCTTGGCCATAGCCCAACAAATTCATCAAAGGGCTGATGGCCTACCTTGGCCATAGCCCAACATTCATCAAAGGGCCTTGGCCTACCTTGGCCATAGCCCAACAAATTCATCAAAGGGCTGGCCTACCTTGGCCATAGCCCAACAATTCATCAAGGGCTTGGCCTCCTTGGCCATAGCCCAACAACATCAAGGGTCTTGTGGCCTCCCTTGGCCAGAGACCAAACAAGGGTCTTGTGGCCTCCTTTGGCCAGAGACCAAACAAAAAGGGTCTTGTGGCCTCCCTTGGCCATAGGCCAAACAACACAAAAACAGTACAGGATTCAAAGCCCCAAGCCCTCCAGATCTACCTGTGGAGGAGTAAATTTACTCCACTAAAACTACGGGTATTGACTAGTCTGAAGTGGTAGGAGGTTTGAATACAGTACAAACTCTTTCTAATTCTCCTAAATTAAATGAACAAATAACAAAAGACAACAATGGGAACATTGAACCAAACAATTACACGAAAACACTTGGAATGCTTTGGTTTTTAAAACAGAATTCCGAACACGATGACACTCTTTGCACAAAGAGTTATAACTTAAATCCAAATGCCGATACAAAAAGACAAGTGCTTTCAGAATCATCCAAAATTTTCGACCCCATTGGATTATATTTACCAGCAACCATAAGATCCAAAACCCTTTTGCAAGACTTATGGAAAAAGAAAATTGATTGGGATGAACCACTTTCAGTGGAAGACCAACTTCATTGGAAAAAATTAGCCACAGACTTGAACAAAGTTCAAGACATCTACGTACCAAGATGTGCTGGCTACAGATTGAAATCGCAAACACTACACATTTTTACAGATGCCAGCACACAAGCTTAGGGTGTTGTGCCTATTTAACAAGTGAAAATGAAAGTAACTTGGTTTATTCAAAGGCAAAAGTGGCACCCTTAAACCAAAAGAAAACTGTACCACAACTTGAATTATTAGCTGTCTCATTGGGAGTTAAAACAGCAAACTTTCTTTCACAAGTGTATAAAGAAGTTGACATAACAAACATTTACTTAGGACAGACAGTCAAATTTGTCTAACATGGGTGACCAACACAGATACAACTTCTTGCAAAAATATTTGTGAAAAACAGACTAACAGAAATCAAAACTGCAAACACAAACCTTGGTATCAAATTTAGGTACATAAAAACAAAAGAGAATCCTGCAGACTTTTTGACAAGAGGGCTCTCTTACAAGCTGTTGAAAACAAATAAAATCTGGTATGAAGGGCCCGAATGGCTAACATGTGAGGATCTTTGGCCAGCCAAAGTAGTTAACCTCACACTCAACTCTACAACAACTGAAAAGATCACTGAGGACAAACCTATATTTGACTATCACCTTTATTCAGACCAACAAACTCTTGAGAATTACAGTCTATTGCTGCAAGTTTGTCAATAGCTACCTTCTCAAACACTGTCCTCAGAAAGCCTTTTCTAACTTAACAGAAACTGCAACAAAATACTGGCTCAAACAGATACAAGCTTCAGAATTTGACAAGGAGTTGAAGTATCTTAGGTCCAGTAGCACATTAAACAAAGGTATTCCTTCACTTGTCATGGATCTAAATCTGTACCTGGATACAGAGGGTCTGATAAGGTGTAAAGGAAGGCTTAACAAGTCAACTTTGACTTACAACTCTAAGCACCCAATTCTTCTTCCAAGGAGAAATCACTTCACAAAACTCATCATCAGGGATACCCACAACAAAATACACCACATGGGAGTCCCACAAACCCTGACAGAGCTGAGAAAAACTTACTGGCTACCAAAGGGTAGAACTGAAACAAAGAAAATTTTAAACACATGCATTCCTTGTAAACGTATCCATTCACGACCCTTTAAGACCCCAAGCCCTCCAGACCTACCTGTGGAACGAGTAACATTTACTCGGCCATTTGAAACCACGGGTATTGACTACACTGGAGCGGTAAATGTGAGTTTTGGAGACAAAATGGATTCAAAGGAATACAAAGTGTACATTGTACTCTTCACCTGTGCTGCCACACGTGCCATATGTCTAGACATAGTAGAAGATCTGACAGCAGAAGCTTTTATTGCTGCTTTCAGACGATTTTGTGCACACAATTCTGTACCCAAAACTATATGGTCAGACAATGCCACATACTTCAAATCTGGTGAAAGAATTATTCATCAGATTTGTGACAGTGAAACAGTACAAACTCATTTAACCAAACACAACATAACCTGGAAGTACATTCCTGTTAATACACCATGGTATGGTTCAATTTGGGAAAGAAACATACAAACTGTAAAGAACTGCCTTAAAAAGACTATTGGGACAAAACATCTACAACTTTTTGAACTCATGACTATTCTGTCAGAAATTGAAAATGTTGTCAACAACAGACCATTAACTTATGTGGGAGATGGTATTAATGAGCCAGAACCTCTCACACCAAACCACCTAATTAAGGGAGAAACAGTAAACATGTTACCAGAATCTGAACATAACAGTACAGAGGATCCAGATTGGGAAATAGGACACAAAGAACTCAACACAAAATACAACATTTGACACAAATCAAGACTCAATTTATAACAAAATGGAGAGAAGAATACTTAACAAGTCTTAGAGAAAGACATAAACAATTAACAAAACAAAGTTGGAATGATTCAGTCAAAATTGGGGACATTGTGTTGATACATGACAAGACACCAAGACAACATTGGTCAATGGGAAAAGTCTTGGAACTCAAAACTGGTGAAGACGAAGTTACCAGGGTTGTAAAACTGAAAACAGCAACTGGTGAACCACCAGAGATATCACATTACTATATCCTTTGGAGTGTGGGGCTAAATTAGAACCATTACCCCAAAGGATGGATCAGGATACTATTGGGGAGGAATCTCTCAATGTGCCTGATGTAACTCAGACTAAACCAGACAGGCCTCAAAGAAAGACTGCTTTGAAAGCCAGAAAACTTTTACAAGAAAAAATTAAGACTGGTGACTTATAAAACTTACACAAACTGAGCAAAGTTAAAATGCTTAATAACTTTACTTTAATCCCATAAATTTCCTATACCTAAAGGGAGTCAAACTGATTGACATAACTTTAACTAAACTTGAGAAGTTGGCCTCTTGAACTTTCATATTTGAATAGGTCTTGAGTAACCTCTCTCTCTTCCTAAATTTCTACTTCATTCTTTTCAATCCATTTCACATGGTTTAAACACAGTTTATCAAAAAATTTTGATCTATAACATACAAATTTTTCTCCGGCCCCCCCCAGTATATGGAAAAACTATACGCACTCACAACATGGTATCATATGTGGTACATTTATTTCATAATTAAATATAAATTATTAATTAATTGAATTAAATATCTATACAAAATTGCCTCGGGATTGGCGACATAGCCTATTGGGAATGAAATAATTGAATTGCCATACGTACAAAGAACCTGTATGTATGAATCAGCCCACATAGCAACAAGAAAACCCAATTTATTGTTTAGTCTACCAAAAGTAGACCAAACAAAATTGCTAGTTCGGCAAATAATACACCAGAACCAAGGAACGGCTCTCAGGGCTGTTTATGTTACAGCGAAGCTTTAAACTGGGAGGATGTCTTTGTCCCCCTCTAGTTCTGAGTGAATTCCTTATAATATAAAACCTAAGACTATAAAAGGATAGGCCTATTCCTTCAGGGGTTTATATAGTGACTGCCTATATTAATTACCTTAAGTAAATTCATCGCGAAACTCGATCGTGGCGGCCCTACACCGAAGATGAACATAACGCCCTACATCGAAGCAAACAAAGACCCAACAAAAATAAGGTGAGGCAAATTATTTTCATTCTAGTATACTGTACGTCGCGCAAATCCCGACGCTAGAATTACCGTAATCACTTAAATATAAAAAGGTCCTTTAAACACCTACATATTCATAACTCTCTAACGAAAAGACATAGGGCCTTTGTCGGTAACCCTCCACTGAAGTCTGTTTGGAAATTTCCAATGGATGAGGGCACAGGCAATCAACCCATAGCCCTATATAGTTTTTTCAAAATATATATCATTGCAAAAGTATACCTTATAATTAAATTGGCAATATCTATATTAATTATTAAAAAAAACAAAAAAAACAATAAAAAATAATAAAAAATAATAAAAAACAAAAAAAAATGACAAAAAAACAAAAAAACATGGACATAAAAAAAACCCCGTTTTTTAATGTCACAAGAAAGGAGAAAAGGTTATTATGTATTTTATCACAGTCATTTTACACACCAAAATACATTTTTCTAGTAGTATTTGATATGATTTCTTCAAATATGACCTCCATTTCCGTCGGAAATGAGATCCAACAAAGTTATAGTACTTTGAAGTTTGGCTCATTTTCAAGGGAAATGGAAGTCAAAATCTAAGCAAAACACATCAAATATTACTAGAAAAATGTATTTTGGTATTAATTAACCTAACCTAACCTAACCTAACCTAACCTAACCCTGGCTAAATGAGCCTAACCCTGGCTAAACGAGCCTAACCCTGGCTAAATGAGCCTAACCCTGGCTAAACGAGCCTAACCCTGGCTAAATGAGCCTAGAGTATTACCTTATTATGGATTAGGTGGTGGATACAGACGAGAGCTCGTTTAGCCAGGGTTAGGCTCGTTTAGCCAGGGTTAGGTTAGGTTAATTAATACCAAAATACATTTTCCTAGTAATATTTGAGGTAATTTTTTACTATCAGTCCGGTCTCTAGAAACTGAAAATAAAGTTTACCGTAAGACTCTCTACATTTTTTTAAACAACTTTTATTAAGTACAATATGAAGGCAAATGCTGATTAAAGCTATAAAATTAATGTTAATAAATTTTTTTTTGAGTAATAAAATCGGGGATCATGTTTTTCGGAGTGATAAAATGGCTGATCCCACAAAGGTTAGGAAGGTACCGCTAACAAAATTGGGTGGTTTGACCTAAACTCATAAGATTTTAGTGTCACGATGGCGTCGGTTTGCGATGGTTGTAATTATTCAGTGTGTTTAACTTCATGCAAATTTTTTGATGATGAAGAGGCTGCATTTAATTTTTATGTAGAACACGGTGTACTGCTAAAAGAATTTATTTGCCCTAAGGAAAACAAGGAAGATATTGTTTATGGTAATAAGTGTGTGTTCGATAAAAACAGAAAAGCATTTCGTTGCCATAGGTCGGTGCGTGATAAGAAACGGAGAAGGGGAACACGCAAGGTTAGGTAGGTTAGGTTAGGTAGGTTAGGTTAGGTTAGTAGTGTTTAGTTTTATGGTATATATAATATATACAGTGAATGGATCTTTTCCGTTTGACTGCCGCCATTGAAACATAAGAGGTGAGTGCCCCCAGCCTTCTTTACTTAGCCTTATAAGGCTAACTAACGAAAATATCACGACCTAACCTAACCAATCGTTAGGTCAACTGTACGACCTTGACGATTGGTTAGGTTAGGTCGTGATATTTTTGTTAGTTAGCCTTATAAAGCTAACTAAAGAAGGCTGGAGTTTAATTATGTTTCAATGGCAGCAGTCAAACGGAAAAGATCCCAGTGAATATATACAGTGTTCGTTTTACTACATATATATAAATGTGTATATATATACCTTTTAGGTCACTCATGTTGGCTGTTTCTACAATTTCCATAATTTATATATCAATAGATTCGTTTTTACATCGCGAATGCGCCCTAGATAGTCTCTACTGAAGGAATTACCCGCATTTTAGGGTATTTTTTCACACTTATACCCCAAAACAAACTTCGTGTCCTAACTTAGTTTTGGGCCAGTTCCCTCACTTGAGACTATCCAAATCGCATTCCTGGTGTAATAACGAATCCATTGATCTATAAATTATGGGAATTGAAGAGACCGGAGTGATAGTAAAAAATTACCATATTTGATGTGTTTTGCTTAGATTTTGACTTCCATTTCCCTTGAAAATGAGCCAAACTTCAAAGTACTATAACTTTGTTGGATCTCATTTCCGACGGAAATGGAGGTCATATTTGAACAAACCACATCAAATACTACTAGAAAAATATATTTTGGTGTGTAAAATGACTGAGTGGGATAAAATACATAATTACCGGAAAAAGAGCACTAAAACGAATAATTACCAAATAATTTGAACTTTTTTGTTAACAAGCAATTCTTGGCACATGACGCTTAGGCACGTCCGATTACCAATGTAGGCCTAATTTTCCTGACCCAGCTTATATTATGTCCCCAAACTGGGTTCAAAAACATGACTAACCACTAAATTACACCTTGCCTGGGTGGAGCCTAATTTAGACTGGCCTGCTTCTATGTCCAAGTATATTATTAGTAAAGATGCAGCGCACCCTTGACGACAGTGATAGGATAGCTTCTGCTGTTACATTTACCTTAAATTTTACCTTAAAGCGCTTCTGCCTCAAGGGTGCGCTGCTCCCACGAAGTCCGCTTAGCGCCTCCTGAGGCGGGGCCACGACGGGGTCGCCACCCTACTTTTATGATTTCATTATCTTAAAGTCGGTCGCTTACGATATCTGAAATACTGGTGAAACCTTTCAGCCTTTTATAATGAGACAAGATGAGAGGCAAGTTTTTTGCTGAAGAAAACCCCAGGAGAGGAGGCCTAGCATAACCTACATATGTTTAGAATTTGGATTGGAAATATTTACTACGACTGAATCAATTTCTTACTGTATAGTACGATAACTGGAATTCGTGAACACTCAGGTCAGAATATAGGCTCGCCTGTGCTATGATTCGGGCCTACTAAGTTAAATAAAAGCAATCATAATTATTATAACAAATAAATGTATAACACTCTGAAACACACGGCTGATATCAATAGAAGAATCAGGGTTGCCAGATACTTTTCAAGAAAAGTAGCGAGAACACTACCCAAAAGTAGCGAAATAGAATTCAAAGTAGCCCAAAATTTTATTTATTTATTTATTTATTTTTATATATTTATTTATATATTTATTATTTATATATATTATATATATATATATATATATATATATATATCCCCGCAAGGGGGTTCTAAGCTCGTGCTCTTGAGTGCTCTTTGGTACGTGCTTGTTCCTGGAGGTTTCACGTGCGCCCTCCCTGCCCTAGCACCCAAGGATGATGGGGCTCGACCCTGCAGTCCTTGGTCTTTTTCCACTTCGACTGTCCCCTCTACCTTTTCTTTTTCCTCTGTCTTTCCTCTCACTTTTTCTTTGTTTTTCCGCCGAGATATGCCCTTTTAAATAGAGGCGAATCGGTTCTTCCCGAACTTAAAAAATATATATATATATATATATATATATATATATATATATATATGCTGCAAACCCACAAAGAAAAAGAAAAAACGATTCCAAGGCCTTTCGTGTATTCAGAGCTACCCCTGACGAGGTGTAGCTCTGAATACACGAAAGAACTTGGAATCGTTTTTCTTTTTCCTTGTGGGTTTGCAGCATTCATTCATTTCACGTGTTTTATTGTGAAATTCATCCCATATACATATATATATATATGATGAATAAAACCACGAAGGAAAGCAAACACAGATGGTGCTCAAGCGCTTTCGTCTAATGACATCCTCAGGAACACTGAAGTACATAAAGAATTATAGTCTATATATAGGTTACAGAAAGAGAAAAAAAAATATATATATATATATATATACAATAAACGGAGAAACGAAATTAAAGGATTGTGGAAGGGGGCACACAAATTTATAAGGAAAAACTATTGATTTTTAGCACAAGATTAAGATTTGTTTCCAAACAATGTTATAGATAAAAAAATAAAATACATATATACAAAATTATACTGGAAATCTGCCCAAGTTTTAGCACTCTGCTCTTTTTGTATATAAAAATTGAACAATTATCGATTTTTAGCACAAGATTAAAAGATTTGTTTCTAAACAATGTTATAGATAAAAAAAATATATATATATATACAAATTTATACTGGAAATCTGCCCGGGTTTTAGCACTCTGCCCTATTTTTTGTATATAAAAATTGAAAAATAAAAGTTATTAGGGTGGCATACAAATTTTACCAAAGATTTAGCGTTCTACCTTTCTTATCTAAATCTGTTCTGAAGGAATTCAAAACAACAGGATCGAGTTGAAAAAGACCTTTGCTTATAAATGCAAAAAACTTCACTTTTTTTACGTGAAGGTCAAAATATGAGAATAAAAACCCACCCAGAAGTTGTAATACTAATAATGCCATTTTTTATCACGCTAGCCAAAATAATCATGCTATAGATTGGGAATCAAGTAAGGTACTTTATAAATGTAATAATTATGTCAAAAGAAAAATAATAGAATCTGTGTGTATAGAAAAAGTAGATAATTTTAATTTGTGCGAAGGTACTTATAAGTTAGACCCTTTAATGAGGTTCTTGGTCAATAAATCCCTTACGGAGTCGTGGGAACGTGTTCGAACCTAAGTGTGAATTTCTTAAATGTCTCTGGATTGGAATGTTTCCTTACTCGCTTTTAGTAAATGTAATAATGGAAGTAATTAATGTGGAAATAAATATATGCAGTAATTATGTCAAAACATTAGGATCTGTATGTATAGAACAAGAAGATATTTTTAATTTGTGGAAATGTAGTTATAAGCTGACCCTGTAATAAAATGCCCTTCTGGTTTCGGGAGAACGATATCTAACCTAGGTGCGAATTTCTCAATGGTCTCTGGATTATTTCCTAATCGCCTTTTTTCATTCGTTTTTCGGTTTATAATTTCTGTATAATAAACAACAATGTAATAACCAATGTAATAATAAATTTATAATTTCTGTAATTAATAATTATGCAATATTAAATGTAATAAATTTAATTATAAATGTAATAATTATGTAAAAATAATAGAATCTGTATGTTTAGAACAGGAAGATAGTTTTAAAATTTGTGCGAATGTACTTAATGAAAATGCCCCTCCCGTCTCGAGAGAATGGAATCCAACCTAGGTGCGAATTTCTTAACGGTCGATCCCTGAACTGTTTTTTCCCTCTTGTTGTTTCATTTGTGTTTCTGTATCCACCCGAGGAGGATGCCAGTGGGCGTCGAAACTGTCGTGGAAATAAACTCTGTCTATTAGAGTGGGTTTTTATTCTCATACCTTTGCTTATGTTGAAGTTATTTGTTAGTTGGATAATGGCAGACTCAAGAATATTTCTATTAACAATGTTGCTAGAGTCGAATAAAACTGAAGCATTATTCCAATCAATACAGTGGGATAACTCTGACAAATGAACAAAAATGGCACTGGACAATTGTCCTGTTCTAACGGAATATTGATGCTGTTTTATACGTGTGTGCAAATCCTTTCCCGTCTGACCTATGTAAAAGGAATCACATTGTTTACAACCAATTTTATAGATAATGCCTGAATTATTGGTAGGGATATTTTTTACTATGATATTTTTCACAATATTGTTATATGAAAATACTACATTAATATCCAAAAGTTTAAATACATTAGCAATGCCTAAAAAGCCCGGGAAAAATGGAAGTACTAAAATATTTTTTGACAAAGTACGAGTGTCATTATTGACGCGATAGAAAGTTCGTTTTGCCTTGTTGAGACATGATTCCATAAACGCAGATGGATAACACAGATCACTTCCAATACCGTTGATTTTTTCTAATTCGGCATCGATGTATTCCGGACTGGCGATCCTAAGGGCGCGGAGAAACATTGAAGAAAAAATGGCCTTCTTAGTGGAGGTGTCATGTCCCGAGTAAAAGTGTACGTAGGACAAATTGTTTTTTTTTTTCCCGATAGATACTAAACTTAAAACCTGGGCTTTCCCCATGTACACGCACATCCAAAAATGGGATTGAATTGTCTTGTTCCACTTCTGAAGTAAACTTAATAGAGGGGACTTGATCATTTAACTGAAGGAGGAAGTTATCCAGGTCACGATTCATGGGCCAGATACACAAAATATCGTCGACGTACCGCAACCAAGGGATGCCAACCCCCAGGATTCTCGGAATGTAAGTAATTTCGAAAAACTCCATATAAATATTGGAGAGGAGGGGCGACAAGGGGTTGCCCATGGCCATCCCAAAAACTTGTTGATAATACTCGTTATTGAAAGTGAATTTACAGTCTTTGATGCAAAGCTTAATAAGTTCCAAAACAATTATCGACGATATTTTGTGTATCTGGCCCATGAATCGTGACCTGGATAACTTCCTCCTTCAGTTAAATGATCAAGTCCCCTCTATTAAGTTTACTTTAGAAGTGGAACAAGACAATTCAATCCCATTTTTGGATGTGCGTGTACATGGGGAAAGCCCAGGTTTTAAGTTTAGTATCTATCGGAAAAAACAAACAATTTGTCCTACGTACACTTTTACTTGGGACATGACACCCCCACTAAGAAGGCCATTTTTTCTTCAATGTTTCTCCGCGCCCTTAGGATCGCCAGTCCGGAATACATCGATGCCGAATTAGAAAAAATCAACGGTATTGGAAGTGATCTGTGTTATCCATCTGCGTTTATGGAATCATGTCTCAACAAGGCAAAACGAACTTTCTATCGCGTCAATAATAACACTCGACTTTGTCAAAAAATATTTTAGTACTACCATTTTTCCAGGGCTTTTTAGGCATTGCTAATGTATTTAAACTTTTGGATATTAATGTAGTATTTTCATATAACAATATTGTGAAAAATATCAGTAAAAAATAGCCCTACCAATAATTCAGGCATTATCTATAAAATTGGTTGTAAACAATGTGATTCCTTTTACATAGGTCAGACGGGAAAGGATTTGCACA